>BQNB010026456.1:10660-24182 GCA_026074375.1 Tanacetum coccineum | reverse complement strand
AAAAAAAAAAAAAAAAAAAAAACCGGGTTTAACCGGTTTTTTTAAAAACCCGGTTAAACCCGGTTTTAAAACCGGTAAAAAAACCGATATGATAAAAAACTCGAAAACCGGTCTAACCGGTTCAGTTATATTTAACCGAACCGGTTAAAAAAACCGGTTTTTTTAAAAACCGGTTACGGTTTTTTCGACCGATTTTTTTAAAAAACCGGTTAGGATTTGCATGACTAATCACGGTTACCAAAAAAATGCCTAAACTTTAAACATTGTCATTTAGATAAATATTCCAAATGGATTATAAATATTCGGTCAATGGATCCTAATCCAACCCTTAAACACCAACCACCACCAACACGTTTTCTCTACTAAAAGCGCCGCTCGCACTCCTTTCATTTTAAAAATTAAACCAAGCACTAAAACCAATCTCTTATCTCATTTTTTCCTACTCAACACAAAACCACATATAACCTTTTCCTTTTACTTCCATTCAATTGTAAATGAAAAAAACAAAAAAAACAAAAACAAGCAAATACAAATTCTATTTTCTGGGAGTGATCGATCGTTCATGTGACCCATGAGGCACCTGTGTCCTTGGCTTCATCAGTTCGAATCTTGTAACCCCACTGTTTTGGCTTCAAGATCTTGAAAAAGGTCTCGGGTAGGTTGACTTGTTATCTATTTATGCTTTTCGTTTTAAGATTGAAAGAGTGAAAGGATATGAACAATCTTGTTCTTGTTCTTTGTTGATGGCTTTTGAATATTAACAAGAAGCTATGCTTCTTATTGATCGATGATGGGTTATGTTCATATACTAAAGATCTTCTCTTTTATTCTTTCTTTTTCATGGCCGTTTAGTGGATGTTTGTGGTTAGACAATTGTGGATTTTTTTGATTACTGGTAACTATTTTAAATGCGTTGGCATATAGGGCTAAAGGTTATTGTAAGAGTTGTATGGTTGTTTTCATACTCGTATCCTTCATCTTTGCATGTAAAAGAGTATTAACTTGTCACAGATCTATGGAGGGCGAAAGAGAGAGTGAGGATGCTGTGTTGGATTCGATATTTTGTGTGTGTGTTGTGTATGTTTTTATGTTCAGTATTTTATACTAATTATTTTTTGGGCTGTTATAAGTATGATTTAATTAGCTGTTACAATATTATAAGGATGTTACAAATATGAACTTAAAGACATTTAAGTTTTTAATTGTAACTTATAATTATGTTTAATGGAAATTTAAAGACATTTAAGTTTGAGCAGAATACTATAGGGATGTTATAATGTAAAGACATTTAATTTCTTAAATGCAAGGGATGTTATAATATGGATGTAAAAACATTTAAATTGAAATATAAAAGTTTCCTATTAGAGAAATGTTTCTTGATTTCATGTATTTAATTTTCAACATTTCTTAGCTTAGTAACTTTCAACTTTCAAGAGAATCTTATTTTTTCCTTTATAAGGAGTATAGATGTTAATATACAAATATGTCACTACACTTTCTGAAAAAATGCGTCTGATTTAAAATAATGAACTTTCATTTTGTTAATTTAAGTTACTCTACTTTTGTCACCGACTAATAAAATACTATACTATTACTAACCTGTTATAATAACCGGTTAAAATTTACGACTTCGCAATATTTACCCACATGGCCAACTGAAAAAAATGATTTTTAGTGGTTTGCTATAGCGATATCTAGTGGTCAGGGATAGAACCAAGATCAAATATAACTAGGTGTACTATTTTTTTAAATGTAACATTATAAACACATTTCGATGAACCAGGTGTATTTAAGGTAAATGTAGAAAAAATCGATGTTCTTTTCAACAATTAACACTATATTGAAAAAATCCGTTGGTGTCTTGGAACCCCATGGGAAACCCTAGTCCCATCCTTGCTAGTGGTGGCTGATTGTGAACGACTCATATTTCAAATACCACCTGCCCAACCACCATACCGGTTCATACCGGCCACCGCTACATGTCTAGCCCAAGAGTCAACTCCCTTCCCTCATACCATTGGCCCACTCCCCACAACGGTTACTCCTTGACCAAGTACTTATATCCCTCCTACCCCTGACCCGTACATTACACTGGTTACTACTGGCCCAACACGACCTACCCATCCCAACCCACCTCCTCCTCCCGTGCCTAATCCAACCGCCTAATTCTCATCCAAACCCAACCTCAACTCATCTAATGGTCACGCGTTTTCATCATTTTGCGGTTACTCTCACAACAGACGTGACTCATCCTTGTTTATTAATAAACTTATGTGTTACTATATGAGGATGATATTTTTCTGTTGCTTATGTGTTACTATATCAAGATGATATTTTTCTTACAACTTTCTTTAGAGCATTATAGCTTCTTTACGTTAGGAGTTTTTTATGACTCATCTTGGTCTGCTGAACTATTTTTTGGGTATCTCTGTCACCCGTACCACCAAAGGGATGTTTCCTTGCAAGAAAAAAATGCAACGAAGGTTCTTGAGCATGTTGATATACATAATTATCATTCGTGCATGACTCTCGTTGATATAGAGTCCAAGTTGAGAGATGATGACACTTCAGTTGCCGATCTGACTCTATACAGAAGACTTGTTGGGGCTTAATAGTATCTCACATTCATTATACATGATTTGTATTATGCGTTTCAGCATGTTTCTCATTTTATGCATGATCCCCGAGAGCCTAATCTTGTTGTTTTTAGAGGATCATACGTTATGTTTGTGGCATTTTGGATTATGGTCTTGAGTTATATTTTTCTGCGACATCTTCTCTGGTTGCCTATTTGGATGTTGAATGGGCAGATTGTCTAATTACTTGTTGTTCTAGGTTATTGTGATTTTCTTTTGCAACAATTTGTTGTCTTGTTCATCTAAGACGCAACACACTCTTTTTTGTTCTAGTGCTTAGGCTGAGTATCGCGATGTTGTTAGCATAGTGGGCTGAAACATTGCAGTTGCGAAATCTTCTTTGTGAGCTTCACTCTTCTCTTCATTCTGTCACTATTGTATACAGTGTTAATGCCATGTGGTTTATAAACCCACCAGGAGATTTAGTATATCTAAATTTCTTGTTACTATATTGCGTTTTCCTCATAAACCGACCAATGGAGTGGAAGGAATAATTATTAACTAAACGTGATTAGGTTAGATGAAACCCTCGATCTAAGTTATCGACTAGGTTGATTCCTTTTTAAGTATTTAGTGCACGTGTATTTACTATTGGGAGGGAGGGTGTCTCACAAGTAACGCCCGACTAGTTTGTCACGTCAAATGCGAACTTGACCAACTCGCTGCTGAATTATGAGAATACTTGCACATTACACTAATGAGGGTGACAAGGCAATAATTTAGAGAAATCAACTATAGGGTGATGGAGGATTAGACTAGATTTAGATTAGTTATAGTTTGTTTACCTATACGAGTTTTCTACCAATTTACATTTCTTGCATAGTTAGATTAGATTTAGATTAGTTCTAGTTTAGTTTAATCAAACCCCCTTTAAAACTCAAGATTTTACTTGCTTTCATAATATATAAAAATACAAAAGTATTGTTCTCTCAACCTTTAGACCTTAGTAAATAGACAATTTGAACCTACCTTACTATTCCGCTAGAGAATGATAATAACCCTCCATGTCTTGCCTACACTACACAAAAACGGTTAGGTACTCTGCCTAGGAGGGTTGTAAATCTTTTGTGGTGCAACCTGTCGCATCATTATGTAAATCTATAATACTATGATAATTTAGCCCTCCTTCCCACTCCGTACATAATGCATTTTTGAAGAAAAGTTGTGTCAATAAAACCCGAAAAACATGAACACAATTAATTTCATCGATTTCCTTTGCTTTAAGAAGAAGAAGAAGAAAAAACTAAGTATAGAATATGAGTTACAAGAAAACATTAAGAAATTTTTCTCAAGAAATCGAGCATGTGCAGCCGCTAATGCGGACAATGACAACATATCTAAAGATGTTTTGTGGAACATATTACAAAGTTAGGGGTTTAAGTGTACTTTGTAATTAGATTAGGTGTTAGACTAGAACTAGGAAGTGTTTAGCTTGCCTTACAAGGAAAGGAAGGCCTAATGGGCAGTTCATGTATAAGGCTCGGTTGAGGACTCCCAAACCGACTACTACATGGTTTCTTTACACCATTATCTCTATAAATAGAGATTGGGGGGGCGGGGGGAGGGCTAGTTCATTAACATTCTTATTCCTCATTTTAGTAGCTGTATTAAGTTTTTAATAAAGGTTTGGTACTAGGGTATAACGTGTGCATATTCTTGTCTGTTCTTTGTAGTCTCTCGTGTTTGCTACGTGTGCTCGATACAACTCGCGATCTAGCGTTTCACGATCGAACTTTGGGTTTGTGGTCGTAATTGTCCAACAAGTGGTATTAGAGTAATAGGTTAGTCGTGCTCTTTGAAGATCGAGTACTAGATTGAGGTTTCTAGACATTCAAGGTGTCGATGTATGGTTTCAGGTTCGAATCGTTTTACCTTGGAGAAACGATCGTCAAACGAGAGGAAGTGAGGGTTCTTATTTTTTTGTTGATATTAAACAAAGGTGACATTAAATTTTACTTAAAACATATCTCACGTGGAAAGAAGTATACTACAAAAGTGACATAATTTTATTTATCTTTTTTGTTAAGAGGGTAATCGTGTTTTTATTAGAGACGATTTACGTGAAATTTCGTTGTTACAGGTTTTCTTGTGGCTCAAGTTTCGGGTGTAGTTTTATTGGGTTTTAAGTTGATGATCAGGTTTACTTGTTCATGATCGAGGGTTCAAGGTTATTCTAATTAATTCGATTTGCAAGAAGGTTATTTAGCAACAAGGTATATTGCACATGGTTTGTGAGATTTGTCGGTAAGTTTGTTTAGAAACAACTTAAAAAGGTTTTTTAGCAAGTTTAAAGAAGAGTGGCTAGTTTCATAACTAGGTTTAACATCAAAAAATTCTATGGGAAGAATAACTTCGGGTTATGGCAAATAAAGATGTGTGCTTTAATCGTACAACATAGATGTGATGCTACACTATAGACATTACTCGTAGACATGGAAGCAGGTTAAAATGTAGCATTGATGAAGATTGCATATAGTACCTTAATTCTATGCTTGAGAGACTGTGTTTTACGGGAAGTTACCAAGGAAACAACCGTTGTAGGAATTTGGATGAACTTGACTAGTATGTATATGACTAAGTCCTTAGCAAACCGATTGTATTTGGAGAAGAAAGCTTTACATGCACTATATGAGTCCAGGTACGAAATTGGGTAATCATATAGATGAGTTTAATAAGTTGATACTTGATTTGGCAGAAATGACAACTGGTTGTTAGTTAGTACCGGATGCTTTAGTTTTCACCAATATATTTATTGGACATACATGATTGTGCAATGGCCAATGGAATTGGTGTTGGGGCTGATACATGAACCACGTCGTGTTGCCTAGATGTCATTGCAGAATGAACCTTAACATATTAACACAATGTATTTAAGTCTATGGGGAAACCTTCTTTCTCTTTTCGTATTTTCTATATACACATGCTTAAATCTACTACATTTTAGGTAGGTAAAGGAAAATAAATTGGATACATATGTTCAAGATTAATATGGCGGGAACTGTGGAGATGTCGTGAGCTTGGATGCTGTAGGTTTCATTTTGCAGCAAAAATTGTTTGTGTCTTAATTTAAAAACATGAACTTAATATTTATCTCAAAATTAAGGCAAACTTCCTTCAATTTATATGTGTGTTTTCAGTTAATCATTGCTACATTGTGTTTAGTATGGTTTTCGAGTGTTTCTAGTTCAAGGCTTTATATCTTGAATTATGAGTCATTAATTTTATCCTTAAATGACCATCTTTGCTGTTTTGGTTTAGGCCTGTTGTTCCCATTGTCATGTGAAACTTTTTATGGTTTCTGCTCGTTGTTTAAGTTGCTGGATTTTGTTCGTTGCTTCAAATCAATCTATAACAAGTTTATCAACAGGATTCGAGTAGCATCATTTTCTGGCGTTTACTAGGAATAATTTAGTCAAATCACAGAGCGTTATGCTAATGCAAGGTCCAAACCGTGACTGCATTATATAGGCTTATGCCTTTCATGACTTGGAACATTAAGGTTTCATTGCTCAATCAAATATGAAGTTTGTTGATTGGTCTGACATAATTAGATGAAGTGTTAATATACTAATATGTCACTACACTTTCTGAAAAAATGCGTCTAAATTAAAATAATGAACTTTCATTTTGTTCATTAAGTTACTCTACTTTTGTAACCGGCTATTAAAAGTACTATACTATTTCTAACCTGTTATAATAACCGGTCAAAATTGATGACTTGGCAATATCTACCCGTATGGCCAACTTAAGAAAAAAAATTATGATTTTTAGCGTTTTGCTATAGTGATATCTAGTGGTCAGGGATGAAACAGGACTAAAGTAAATATAATTAGATGTACAAACTTTGTTTAACTTTAGCATTCTAAACACATTTCGATTGACCGGGTGCATTTAAGGTAAATGTAGAAAAAATTGATGTTCTTTTCAACAATTAACACAACATCAAAAAAAAATCCATGAATGTCCCGGGACTCCACGGGAAACCTTGGTCCCGTCCCTACTAGTGGTGGCTGATTATGAATGGCGGAGAGGAGGTTGTTTATGTTTGTTTGTTTTTTTGGTTTATTATACAGATTTTGGTGGTTTAAAATTTGATATTGATGGTGTTGTTTGAGTTTTGTAATGAACAATACGTAATGATGCCTCTTTTTACACCTTTCTTGACGTCGTTCACAACCTTATTGCTCGTCATATTATCCAACAACCAACCCTTAACCCAACTACCACCGGCCTAACTCCTATTTCAAATACCACCGGCCCAGCCACCACACCGGTTCATACCGAACACCAACACATGTCCAGCCCAAAACCCAACTCCCTTCCCTTATACCATTGGCCCACTCCCCACAACGGTTACTTCCTGACCAACTACTTGTTGTTATATAGTGGAATATTATTGAATGAGTAAATGAGTGCCTATTACATATGATAATCGATACAATATATAGCAAACCTAGATATTGGGTTCCAGCCTAATATGACTAGGAAACCATTAAGAGAGACACTAATAGGAGACATGGGACATGGGAAACAAATGAGAATATTACAGTTAATACTCCCCCGCAGTTTGAATGAGAGGCTTCTCGACGGACAAATTGGAACATAAGTTGAAAAGAGCTACTTCTTTTATCATCTTCTTTGTTGTTTGTTGAAAGGGAAGAATAATTGTTTTTGACGACATATTGTTTTGCTGCTTGCGGCATCCTCCTTTGCGTGGCTTGCTTTGCCTTTAGGTAAGAGCACAAATTTTTGACCAACTATTTTTGAAAAATATAATGATCTCCGATTGTTTCTTCATCTTCTTTGTTGTTTATTTGAGTGGAAGCATTAACTGTGTTTAGTGGCGTAGTGGTTTATTGCTTACGGCTTCCTCCTTTGCGTGACGTTTATTTTTACGTCATAGCTTGCTTTGCCTTTAGGTAGGAGCGACAATTTATCAACCAACTATTTTCAAAAACTACAATGATCTTCACTGGTAAAACAAAGAGTAAAAGATAAGTTTTGTTCATTGATATATCAACTAATTTGTTCTTTCGAGAGCATTATGAGCTATGTCCACTTAATTATCGCGTCCCACACACAATTGTTGCATATAGATGTAGTATAGTTCTATCTCTTCCCACTTCTTCCTTAATTTCAGTCTCCACCAACACTTCTCCCATGCCTTTTTTTTCATCACAAACCTATCCTTATCTCTCCACAAGAACTTCCCTTTAATTTCATGTCATATTAATCACCGAAATAAACAAGAACAACCGTTTTTGATGGGGCACTTGTGATTTCCGCCGGAGATGACACATGAATGATTGAATATGACGGCTAATAAAGATGACAGATCGATTATATACGAAGAAAAGGAGTCATTTCTTGATTCGACCTATGAACAATTTAATGTTTGTATTCATTTGACGTCACGGGCTGTTATGCTGCGCTGATGAAGCGGTGCTTTGCCGGAGCTGTGATGTGAAGATACATGTTGCTAATAAGCTTGCTAGCTACAGTTGACTCATCTATTATGTCCAAGATTCCTGGTGAACCTGGTGGTTCTTTTCCTCTTGCAGCTGAAGAGTTGAAAGAGATGTTAAAGGAGGTATCTTGACACAATACTTTATTTATTTGTATTACAGCTTATAGGATAAAAAGAAAAAGGTACGTTTGGGATCCCTTCGAATCATCAGAGAGTTACCAATGACCGGAGGACAACTATTTTGTGATGAAGGTTAAGGTTTTTGGTGTATGATGATATTCTCTGATACCATGTTAGATAGTGGAATATTATTAAATGAGTGAATGAGTGCCTATTACATATGATAATTGATACAATATATAACAAACCTAGATATTGGGTTCCAGCCTAATATGACTAGGAAACCATTAGGAGAGACACTGATGGAAGACATAGGACATGGGACACAAATGAGAATATTACAGTTAATACTTGTATCCCTCCTACCCCCGACCCGAACAATACACCGGTTACTACTGGCCAGCACGACCTACCCAACCTAACCTACCTCCACATCCCGTGCCTAATCCAACCGCGTAACTCCTATCTAACCCAACCCCAGCTCATCTTATGGTCACGCATTTTCATGTTTGAAATAATAAAAATGATCTTTGTTATGATTGTCATGTGTCTACCATTTCACTCGTTCCAAAGTCATACACTCTTGCAATCAAATATCCTAATCAACGTTGTGTTATGCTTGACGAATACAACGCTTTAATTAAAAATAATACATGGGTTCTTGCGTCACGACCACTTGACGTGAAAATCATTCATTCCATATGGTTTTTTAAGCACAAGTATTTTGAAAATGGATCTTTAAACACATATAAGGCTCGTCATGTCGCTAATGGGAACATGCCAACATTGTTGATTATGATAAGATACTTAGCCCGATCATTTAACCAACTACTATTAGAACGGTTCTTGGTTTCGTTGTTTCTCTTCATTGACCTATTAATCAGCTCAATGTCAAGAATGCTTTTCTCTATGGTACTCTATCTGACATTGTACTTTCTTATACTTCTTGTCCCCTTCATTCCCAACATATGCTCCTATATTTCACGTTAAAATATTCTCCAACACACGCATCCCTATTCATTCTCTTTTTCATATGTGCACATATACACTCTTTATCTTGAATTCAAGACTCACACACATACTCAAAGCTTCCTCTACAAACCTCTTCTATACACATCCTCGCAACTTGAATTCAAATCTCACAACATCACCAATCTTCCCTCACACACTTTGCCAACTCACCATTCTCAATATTCAAATTTGAAATTACAAGCCATAGGATCTCTTCCATTACATCAATGACAACTCACACTTATCCCACATGTTGAAATAAATTTTTTAAATTTGGATCACAAGCTTTAGGATCCAAACTATCATATCATGCCAACTCACTCATTCTCATCTTAATCCTACATGTCTAATAGTTTGAATTTAAAATTCAAATTATTCCTCCCACAACATCCACACTTGCTCACAAAGTTAAGAATAATTCTTTGGCATATTCTTTTTTATTCTAACTATGCTAACTCATCCACTTAATCATGATTAGTTTCTAACTAATCCATTTACATGTGAAGAATACCTAAATATACCCTTTGTCAAATAGTTCTTCTCTATCTCTTTGATATTAGACAACATCCCCAAATCTTCTTCTAACTACTTTATAAATGTTTTTATCAAATGGATATTTGAGTTGGTTGGCCATGAGTGTAAGAATAATGGAAAGGGCACTGATGAGGTGTTATTTTATACACTTTTTCGGGGTCATTTAACCCCCTAAATCATGCAAATATGCCCAGATTATGTGCTTAATCATTTTTTATGTTTTTAGCACTTGGATGACATTTAGAGGAAATACACGTGACTTGGGCTCATTTAGAAAAGAAACGGATAAGACTACGACTCTACACCATTTGCCCTTAAAGAAAATCCATACAGTGCGTGGAGACGGCGCCGCAAGCTTAAGCGACGATGTCAAGATATTCAAGATGACGACGTCAGAGATTTGGTGACGGCGTCAAAACGTAGCCGACTTAAAGTGAATCTAGAATATTCGACGTAGTGACGGCGTCAGGACAACAACAAGACGCCATCGCGAAACCTATTTTAGGGTTTTTAGTGTGTTACTTTTGGGAGACGAACCTTACTTTTAGGAGACGATTTTGGATGCTACTTAGGCCATTTTTAGGGTGCAAAACCCTCTTGTATCAGCCTTAATTACATGTTTTAATCAAGTGAGATCATTTATCTTTAATCATTCAATATGTTATCTATGTGTTGTTTGATTGATTTATGTTCTTCACTATCTTATAATATGCTAGTCTAGATCCTTTAGTATTTTCTTATGATTGCATGAAACTTAAATTGTGGATCCTTTTGATGTTGCTTCTTGTGATAGATGTGCGTGTTATTATTTATAAAACTATCTATAAGATATTAAATTGGCATAGACATCTAAGGAAACGCGAGTGTGTAGAAAGGATACCATCGGTAACAGTCTTCATATTACCTTACCCCTAATATGATTGATCCCTCTTAAGATATTTCATTTGCATGTAATATACTCTTAGGGGCCTTGTAATAGTCTTCATACTACCTTACTTGTGCGTTGCCTTAACGGAATATTACGTAGACGATGGGTTCGTGTAATTCGTTCATGACGCAGGAAATACTTACACAGATCATCACAAGTGTAACAAGGAAACAGATCCAGGAGAAGCAATCTGAGGAGTAGTACATGATTAAGTAAATACGTTTGTTTACCATATAAGTTATCACCATTAGTTTAGACTATAATTTAGTTTAATTAGCTAAAACAAACCAAAACTCCAAAATCATGATTTTACCTGCTTTTTATAAAATAAAAATACAAAAAGAATCTTCTCTCAACCCTATAGACCTCAGTTAGATCCTGATTGAACCTTCCCAACCTATTCCCCTAGAGAATGATAACAACTCCTGAGTCTTACCTTACTACACTACAACGGTTAGGTACACTGCTATAACAACCCGTAATTTTCATAAATGTAAATATGTACAATCTATCCATTATATATGAACTCACATTTTTCATGGAAATTTTTTGCTTTATTACATTACTTACTTTGCCAATATCTCAATATACAATATTTCTTGCATAACTAAAGTTAACGAGCACACGCAACCTACCTATGGAAATCCTATCATCATAATATGTCAAGCAAACATCATAATATGTCAAGTCAATATCATAATATCATTTTTACAAAGTACATTACTCAGATAAGGTACCATTTGCAATGTTATATCAAAACAGGCTTTAAACCGTTATCGTATGCCTCTAAACCCTAACTTCATATCTAAAGTGAATGCACAGGCTACTAAAGCATATGTACAAACAATATAACATCTCATTTGAAATATAAAATCTCTTCAAGTCAAGGTACAAGTCTTTAAAAGCTCAATATATAAGTCATTAAGCATGATCTCCAAAATAGCCGTTTTACCTCTGTTTTCATTCTAATTTCTTCACCATCACTTGTGTACAAGATACTACACTCAATATACAATGTGTAAACCCTAATTATTCTATTCATAAGCTTTCATACATCTTTTTACACTCAAAACCCTAATTCAAAACCCTAAACCCTAAAACCGAGCTAGTTTCTAAACCATGACTCGTTTCTTGATTTTATCCATTGTAAACCCAAACCAACACTCAATTAAGTTGTAATAACTTAATTTAAAACATTCTCAATCATATTCCATCATCATTACATCAATTTACTTCAGCTAGATGCAAAACGAATCCAAGAAACCCTAATTATGCCCTAATTGGAACTTTTGACCCGTTTACTCATTTTCTACCCATTTTAACCCAAACCACCTATCAACTTTTGATTATAATCCTTAATATAAGTCTTAGGATCAGTAACCTATCATTCCTAATCAAATGTACACGAAATCCAAGCTTGAAAACCCTAATTGAGCCCTAATGTACCCGAAATCAAAAACCTTTGCAAAGTGACCCATTTTGAAAGTTTTTCTTGCAACCAAGCACCTCAATGACAAGCACCTTACCTCCCTAGCTGCTTACAAGCACCTCTCTTCAAATATCTTCATCCTTTATTGTATAAAATTGATCACATGTTCTCTTGTTTCTTCTTTTGTACCCACGGCATACCAAGACCAAAACCAACTCACCATAGCTAGTTTCTAGCTTATACAACTCATACACTAGCTTCTACACATCCCTACCTAGCTTATACACATTTACCATCTCAGATTACAAGCTTACCATGAGCCTTAAGGGTGGTTCGACTATAAATATGAGCCATAACACTTCATTTTTCTTCATCCCCCACTTTCTACTCTATAACCCTTACATAAAAGCAATACTTTGCTCTAATAGATCCTAAGAGGTCTTAAGAAGGCTCAAAAACAGAAGTGAAGCAAAAGAAACCAAGAAAAGAAGCATGGGAGTCGTTATTCTAAACGTACGAAGCTAAAAGTCCCGATTCCGACCTGTTTCTAACCTATAAGCTCAAGACCAGGTTCTCTAAGCTTATATTCTGTATTCATAGCTTTATAATGTTCATATTATCATGCTAAAATAATAATATAAAGCTTTGAACTCAAAAACATATGTGTTATACCTTTTTGATCCAAAACCGTACACCTGAAACCCTAATTTCATGTTTTTGCTTAATCTATAAGCTAAGCTTGTAAACTATTGTTATAATCTATCCCAATAAGCTTAACTAACATTAAAATAAGTGCTTTGATAAGTCATGAAAGAATTTGAGCTTAAAACCCGCGCGTTTTCATTTTAAAACCCTAATATGACCCGTTTTGCTTCCTAGCTTAACGAATCGTTAATTTAAACTTGCGTTGTGTTAAATCTTCATATTTTAGTTTATTATAACTTATAAATGTCTATTGAAATGTTAAAATAAGCTTGCATGGCAATTTGGACATGTTTTGTAAAAATTATCCATGCAAGGGGTATATATCGTAACTTTCAGAAACTTATAACTAAAAGGACTAAAAGTGTCATTTTATCAAAGTTATAACTACAAGGGTCTATTATGTCACTTTTTAAAGTACAAGGTTTACTTGGTATATCTTTTAAACTTGAGGGACCAAAGTCGTAAAAGTGCAAACTCCAAGGGTATATTCTGCCACTTTTCAAACTCAAGGGTCTAAAATGTAACATTTTGAAAAAGTATAAAAACACATTCAAAACATTACAAGACATAACTTTAATTAACGCTTGACGTGCTTAACATTTCCAGATATTGAATAAAATGCTTAAAACTGCTTATGTTATAACTATTATATCATTCATCATCGATGTGCTTTCAAAAATCATGTCCCGGAT
>BQNB010026455.1:0-56733 GCA_026074375.1 Tanacetum coccineum | reverse complement strand
TGACCATTGTTATTTAAAATGCAACATATTTTTAAAGTGTTGCTCTTTAAGTGTTGCATTAGGCTTGTTTTCTTGTAGTGGTACTAACTATTTTCTTCTAACAGTACTAACTGTTGGCTTGGCAGTACTAACTCTGTAGTGTTTAATTCCTAACAATCCTCCCCTAAACTTGTGATTTACCTCTAAATCATCAAGTTTCTTGAATTAAAACTTCATTTTCTTTGCTGAGAGGATTCTTCCAAACACTTCATCTTCTTGGTCTTTCTGCTTTTGCTACACTCTTCTCTGGATTCTTCTTTTTCTTTGTTGCACTCTTGCCTCCCCTGAATTTGTGCATCCATCTGAACAAAAGTGATCTTCATTAATCAGATCAATTTTCCTCCCCTATTTGGAAGGATCCTCTAAATTATCTTCTTATGGGAACCCAATCCATCACAGACTTGAATCTTCCTTGTACATCAATGTAATCCAATCTTTTCAAAGTAACTGATGCACTGATGTTTTTGGATACATGATCTACCACTCTGTTCTTTGGCATCCAGACCCAACATGCTGATGCTTTAACAGCATTAAATCCCCTTGCCCTGACAGTATTAACAGTTGATCTAAATGGCCTACCAGTATCAAACCTTTGATTAAAACACCTTTTTGTTAATGTTGTTCTCTTGTAAAAGGGCCTGTGAACAGTTGATTGTGCTTGATTTTGAAAATATATCCTTGGTCTAGCACAATGAATTGTTGATTTGGGGTGAGCAGTATAAGAAGGCCTAACAGTATTAAAAGACCTAGCAGTACTAAAAGGTCTACCAGTGTTAACAGACCTAACAGTATTAACAGGCCTTGCAGTATTAACAGATTTTAGGCCAGTCTTCATTAAGACTGCTCTTGGAGCCATATGTTTGTGTGCACTGGAATGAGAGGTTTTAGAATAGTAGTCATTATCCTTTTTGTTATAATTATTTCCACTTACTATTCTTTTCCTCTGTTGGTTAGGACAGCTGTATTGAATGTGATCAAAACTTCCACAGATAAAACATGCCTTGTTATTAAACACAAAGTTACATCCTAACTGATTGGATTTTTGACCATTCCAGTTCCTTTGGTTTCCCCTAGGTCTTTGTGACCTGTACATCTCAGCATATCTCACTGGCTTCCTAACTGGTTTTTCTATTTTAGCAGCAGTAGGAATAACAGTTTTCTTCTTTACCACAACAGGAGACTCAACTTCATCCTCATTATCAGAAACCCATTCTTCAATAATTGGAGCATCAGAATTTTTCTTAGTTTCATTTGAAGAATTTTCACAAACAACATTAGACTCTTTCTTGCTGTTCTCAGGACCATAACCTTTGAACTCAGGCTCTTTGAACTCATCAAGACCAGAATAAGATAAGTCTAAAGGTGTTGGTCTATTAAGAATCAAAGGATGAGGTAAGGGGACAACATTATAACCAAAACCCTTTTTGCTCTTGTCAGTTATCTGACTTGCTAACAACTGATCTAAGTCTTTTGCTGATTTTTCAAACTTTGCAATCTTAAACTCAAACCCCTCCTTTTCTTGTTTAACCTTTTCAAGTTCAGTCCTAAGTAATCCCATTTGATATTCTTTGTGACCTACACTTCTTTTAAGCAAAGCAATTTCCTCAGAAAAAAGAACTTCATGTTCTTTATATTAAAACAAGTTGACCTTTAAAGTTGCGAAAACCTCTTTTGTATGTAGCGCTTTAAAATCAGTATCACTTAAGTTAACAAGTATATCATGCATACTGTTTCTTAGAGCTTCATAGTTTTCAGACAATTTTTTGAACAAGAATTTATCATTGTTACATCAGAATCTGTGATTAATAGCCAAGAGAGCCATGTTTGCCTGAATCTCTTCCTCTGCCATGCACTCCAATCAAACCAGCACCATTTATATCACACATTGCCTTTTTCAAAGCATCTTCCCAATCCTTTACTGCCTTTTTGAGCGAGCTTGATTTCCAATTTCTGTGTCTTTACTCCTATGCTGCTCTTGTATTCCCTGAAAAATGTACCAATTTATGCAGTGAAACATTCTACCTTTGATTTATCTGTCCCGGCAAATATACTCCATCAATGATTGATTTCCTACCAGTTCTGCTAATAGAACTATTTCTTGCCCTCATGCTTAGTAGTTGCCATTGTTTCCACTTTACATCCATTTCTTCAAATCATCACATGAAGTTGCTCAAGTCTTCATGAACTAGTGAGACCTAATGGTTGAGTGGATAGAAAGGCATATACTGTGGCATCACTAAAGCTAGCAGTACAAATTTTAGTACTAGCAGTATTAACCTTTGTGGTAGCAGTACTAACTTCAGGGTTAACAGTATTAATATTATTAGTACTGCTTGCACCTGAAGTAGTTACAAATGCCAAGTTTTTATCATCATTGCTTCAGCCGTATCCCCCCCCCCAGATTTCTTAACCTCTGTTCATACAATTATAAATGTTGTACAAAATCATCTAAAACCCATATATCAAAAATCAGGGTTGTTCATCCAAACTACCACATCATTGTATCCCATTCAGAAGGTAAAGCTTTCCTTAAAAATTTTACATTTAGATCTTCTGGAGCTGTAACCACAGTTACCCAGAATTACCAATCGAACTATCAAGTCCCCGTTGAAGCTGTTAAAGATAGAAATCAAGTGATTTTGAGCTTGAAGCACTAAAGTTATCATAATGTGTTTCATACAGAGCCTCTGTGTCATCTTTGTTGCTATCATCCCTCCAAATCAAGCTTTAATTGCAGCTAACATTGATTGTGCTATCAACATGACTGGTCGAAGGTAATTGATGTTCATGTGGGCAAGCCATGATCAATAGACTTCTTGCGTTTTACAATCATGTCTTTAACACGTCTTTCTTCAATAGTAGAAGGCACAGTCATCCTTTGTTGCTGATTAGATGTACATTTTCTGATGTGGGTTGCTACAGGAATAGGCGTACCCATGACTTCCCATTCTCTAATGACCTCCCATAGAGAAATAATCCTAGGATCTGAAACAACTGTTTGATCCTGATCTCCCACATCACAAACTCCCCGAGTTTGACTGGAAGCTATCCAAAGCATTGTTCTGAGTATTCTCTAACTCTATTACTTCTAATCAAAGTTTCTCAAAGCACAGGCTCTGATACCACTTGTTGATCCTAAGCCCTTGATCTATTCTTTATCTCATTGAAAAGAGTTTTGTTACCAGATGAATCCACAATAACAATGGTTGAGACTTTGTTTGATATCAAAGTGATGGCGTGAATCTACACTTCAATAAATCTAATAGTATTCATCAATTAACAGTACCAACAATGAAAAAATGAATAAATAACAAAACGCTTCAATATTATTAGAACAATAATACGAGTACTCTTGTAGTCCTAGGGTTATAACCTTGAAGCTATACATTCTTTCTCTAAGATGTATCTCTATCTCTTAAGCGTATATGATAATGAGATGAATGAGATCATTTGAGATGATAAACTAGATGCCTTAGGATCTCCTTTTATACACCAAGGAGTCCTAATGAGCTTACAATACTTTCCTAAATATTTAGTCAAATATATTCAATACAATGACTAAATATTAAATACTTTCTTAAGTATTTAGTCAATTTCTCAATCAGCATTAATCTCTTCAATCATCATTAATCTTCAGTCTTCTGTTTGACTAATCATCATAAACTTTAGTCAATTTGCATTAACTTCAGTTGAAACAACAAGAAGACTTTCAGCAACATTAACTTTCTCACCAACAGCAGTAATCTTGAACCGGCAGTAGTAACTCTATAGCTAGCAGTAGTAAGTTCTTCAATAGTCTTAAGTTAGTACAGGCAGTACTAACTTACTCTAGCAGTATTAACTGACTGATTTAGTACTGGCAGTTGTAATCTTGAGCAGTACGAACTGTTTTCTTCTAGCAGTACTAACTGTTGGCTTAGAAGTACTAACTCATCCCTTAGCAGTACTAACTCTGAAGTGTTTAATTCCCAACAAAAGGCGCGCATTATGGAGCTTAAGTGAAGATATTTTGAAGATCACTATTTTGAAGACCAATACGCCATATCCATCAAGGAAGATACGGCATATCCGTGCCTACACTCACCAAAGACCACTCTAGAATAAAGATCAATACGCCGTATCCAGAGGACTCAATACGCCGTATTCAAGATATGGAATCAATATAATATTCTGGAAGATATAAAACCTGGTCCCTACTCTAAGAAATCCCCAATACGCCGTATCCAACACTTGGATACGTCGTATCTAACCGACTTCTAGACCTTATAAATAGAAAAATCAAAAACGAGTTTTAAATGTGCTAAATCACATTCTCGATACCTAAACCACAAAATTTGATTTTCAAAGGACAAAAAGAGCAGAAGAGGTCAAGAAATGTATTCAATTCCATAGGAGACATCGTGTAATTCCATATACTTTAGTAATCGTTCAGTTTTTGGTATCATTCGTTAACTCGGTTAGTTTACCTTGGCTAAATAATTGCTCTTGTATTTATTATGACGTTTGAAGGCTAATACCTTCGGGTATTAGCCACTATTATGGAGATCAGAATGTTTGGTATTTGTTTATTTCAATTTCTTGATTTATCGTTGAGTGCTTGTTTATGATTATCAATTTGTAATTGTTTACGCGCTTTTGTATGCGACCTATCATTCAACTAGATCTAGTGAAGCAGACCAAGCGGATCTAGATTCTGGGATAGCTCTCCATATAGTAATTTATACATCTAAAATCATAGTTACACAAATATTGTCCTTCTAAGTCTGTGTCTAGGATACGCTTCGGGCTTAACTAGTTAAGTGGATATTGCCAATGGTTTATTGATTGTGTTGACTAGCAGGCGACCTAGATAATTCAACAAGTAACGTTCTGATTCCATTGGATAGTTGGACAAGTGGACTACTAGTGTATAAATTGCCATTAAGCGGTAGGTGGGTAAAGTCTCTATGAGTTAGGGTTTAACAAGATCACCATTGCTTTAATCACTAAGATAGATTATAATCAGCAAATAAGGATGCTTTATGCGGATGCTTTAATTGTGATAGAATTAATGTGTCTAGGTATTAGGATGATGTAACGCCTAAGTCTTAAGAATGATATGCCACCTCGAGAGAAGAAATCATTGCACTTAATAAACAAACCAACGTTCTAATCGAATTAATATTGGTTAATATAGTTTTCTTATATAAGGTTCGACCGCTCTTTCATCTTTTGTTAATTAGCTTGCGTGGGTAACAGTACCTTGAATTGATTGTAGTCACTAACTAAACCGTGCCAGTCTCTCAGGATGAAAACCCCCTTTTTCCCGTTAGAATTAGGATTTAGACTGACATATGTTTAACATAGGTTTATAATAGATTAGAATTAACATAGATTAGATAACCAAGATATTAATTAAATTGATAGATTTATCCTCGCTTCAAGTGTTCAACACCCTACTTACCACGAAACTACTACCGATCGGGTACATTGCCTGCTAAAGTGTTGTTTTTGGTTTAGTCGACAAAATAAAATTTAAAAATTGAATCATCTTAAATATACCATACAACGACAACACATCAGACTCCTTGGTGTATAAAAGGAGGTCCTAGGGCATTGAGTTAATATATCATAATCTAGAAATCTTTTGTTTTGATATCGTTATAGCTTCAAGATTTGTAACCCTTAATACAAGTTATATGTTTTCGTATAATATATTGAAGTTTTTGTTTGTTTAATCTGTGTATTCTTAAATTAACTGTTCAAAATTGCATATTCTTCTTATTGATCAAAGATTAGATTCCGCATAGTCTTTGATATATTTTACAAAGTTTCTATCATAGTTGTGTAGGATTTATCTTGCATAACTAAACCTTACACAAGCTAAGGAATTCAAGATCTATTCAAGTAGGATCAATAAGTGGTATCAAAGCTTGTTGCTTGGAGAAACTTTGCTAAGAAGACATGTTTAACACCCCCAAATTTATTTCGCAGCGGAACCAACAGTTTGGGTGTTAAGTCATGCACAACAACATAAGAATATAAGAACGTCTCAACAGAGACGTTTGAAAACATAGCATTGTCCCATTCAGTCAGATCAGAGTCGAAAATATCTCCACGAGATCGGCACCATACAACATCATAACAAAATTTTAAAACCAAATACATAAATCACAAAGTGTTTTAATGATGAACAAAACAAGTTATCAAAACATTTTCGCAGCTAAACTCCATATCACCCACTCCAAGACATCAACCCTTATTACCTGAGATAACACATTCTAAAAGTCAACAAAACGTTGAGTGAAACCCCAGAGTTTATATGAAATAAAAGTGAACAACAGTATTTTAATCATCGCAAACTTGTGGATCAAAACCAAGTTATAATTTCCCCCAACACCATTAAAAAAATGCATTTAAACTCCTAGCCAACTGAAAGGTTAACCAACATCTTATAAAAAATATGTAATCCTTTGCCCCACAACTAGTTAATATTGCAATATACCTAAAGAAATTCTCAATACAAAATGTCCTTATAGGGGTGATCGCGCCATTGATGTCACAACCCCTACAGTGCAGTCACAGCCCAATATATCTACTTAATTTACTAGCGCTCACCCATCATAGTAATAAACAGGCATAAATTAGGGGGAATAAGGGGCATTTTTTGCAATAAGTTACTTATGCAATTATTCACAAATGGACTAGCATACCGAAAATCACTTGTGTTCAATTTATAAAACTAACATGTATCTCCCTCGGCGGGTTTTATAAAACATTTATAAGTAGAAAGACGAGGCTATGAACTCACCAAGAGAAATGAGAGCTCAAGAAAAGAGGAACAAACCACCAACTAAAGCTCAAAAGAGAAAAACAATGTCTACCTATCTGAAAAATGTAGCTGGATACAAGCACAGTCAATTGAAGAATAAAAGCTTTGATGATAATCAGAAGTTATTTGACAAAGCTATGAAGAGGGTAAACACATTTGTAGATATGGATACAGAATTGGTGGAAGGTAGTAAAGTAAGAGCAAAAGGCAGTGAGACAAGAGTAGAAGGAAGTTCTAAGAGAGCAGGAGAAGATCTTCAACAAGAGTCTATCAAGAAGCAAAAGGTGGATGAGAATAGAGAAACAGCTGAACTTCAAAGTCTAATGGAGGTCATTCCAGATGAAGAAGAAGTTGCAATAGATCCTATACCTCTAGCTACCAAGCCTGTAACCATTGTTGATTTCAAGATTCATAGAGAAGGAAAGCAAGGCTATTACAAAATAGTAAGAGCTAATGGAAGTTCAAAGAT
This sequence comes from Tanacetum coccineum, assembly GCA_026074375.1. Classification (NCBI taxonomy): domain Eukaryota; kingdom Viridiplantae; phylum Streptophyta; class Magnoliopsida; order Asterales; family Asteraceae; genus Tanacetum; species Tanacetum coccineum. The sequence goes on along the minus strand of BQNB010026455.1, from coordinate 49,414 downwards.
GTACTTAGTGTTCAGTCATATGCTTAAATGTTTTGATAGAGAAGACTTGGAAAGTTTGTACAGGTTGGTAAAAGCTAAGCATGGATCAATAAGACCAGTGGAGGACTTAAATTTAGTTTTATATGGAGATTTGAAGACAATATTTGAACCACATGTAGAGGATAATGTATGGAAAAATCAATAAGATTACAGAGTATTGGATTGGAAGTTATATGATTCATGTGGAGTACATTCATTGGGGAAGAAAAATGTGCACATTCATATATTGGTAGAAAAGAGATATCCTCTTACAGCACCTACAATCACAAATATGCTAAATAGGAAGCTGTAAGCTAATCATTGGAATGAATGTGTTATCAGCTTCTTAAACTTCTCACAAAACAGCTCAAGAATCAATGAAGTGTTTGGAAGCATCCTCCTGGTGATTATGAAGCTTTTAATTAAACTTGATGATTTTGGAAAAGAATATCAAGTTTAGGGAAGGATTATTGGGATTAAAAGACTTCTTGATGATCTTGAAGTTACTGCTGCTAAGGTTTGTGTTACTGCTGCCAAGCTAAAGTTAGTGTTGTTCATTAACTTCAATGAAAAATATGCTAAGTAGTTAGTACTGCTAGTGTAACTTAGTTACTACTGCTAATGTAACTTAATACTGCTAGTATAAAGTTAGTACTACTAGGGTAAAGTTAGTACTGCTAGTGAAGATTGATGAAAATATTCTAAGTAGTTAATGCTGCTTATGCACAGTTAATGTTGCTAGTGTATAAGTTACCACTGCTAGTGTTCAGAGTTAATGCTGTTGGTTCAAAGTTACAACTGCTTAAAGTTTAAACTGCTAAAAGAGTTTCTACTGTCAAAGAATGGATAAAGACAGGAGAAAAGATAAAGATTGATTAGAGATCAAGATTACTTATGTGATAAGTATTAGTTATTTATAGAATAGATCATAAAGAATATTCTAAGTTTTAGAAATATATTCTAAATCGACTAGGATTCCTTGGTGTATAAAAGCAGGTCCTAGGGTATAGAGTTTGATATCAAAAATCTAGAAATCTTTTGTTTTAAATCGTTATAGCTTTAAGGTTTTGTAACCCTAATACTAGTTGGAGTATTCATATTAATATATTGAAGCTTTGTTTGTTAATTTGTGTGTTCATTAGAATTACTATTCTATTGCATATTCTTCTTATTGATCAAAGATTAGATTCCGCATAATCTTTGATATATTTTACAAAGTTTCTATCATAGTTGTGTAGGATTTATCTTGCATAACTAAACCTTACACAAGCTAAGGAATTCAAGATCTATTCAAGTGGGATCAACAAGTGGTATCAGAGCTTGTTGAGAAGCTTTGAATAAGAAGAAACTGCTTTTACACACAAGGTCTGTTTGTTACAAAGAGATGGATCAAGACTCAGCACATATGGTGGCTGCATCAAAAGTGCCTATGCTCAAACCAGGTGAGTATGAGCTTTGGAGGATGAGGATGGAACAGTACATCCAGATGATTGATTATTCTCTATGGGAAGTCATAGAGAATGGTAATGCACCTCCAATAACAAAAGTTGTTGAAGGTGTTGAGACTACAATTGCTCCTACAACTGCTGAAGAAAAGGCACAAAGGAGGTTAGAGTTGAAGGCAAGAAGCACTTTATTGATGGGCATCCCTAATGAACATCAATTGAAGTTTAACTCCATCAAAGATGCCAAGTCATTGCTGCAGGCTGTTGAGAAGAGGTTTGGAGGGAATGCTGCTACTAAAAAGACTCAGAGGAATCTTCTAAAGCAGCAGTATGAAAATTTTACTGCATCTAGCTCAGAGGTGTTAGATCAAACCTTTGATAGGCTTCAAAAGCTTATCAGTCAGTTGGAGATTCATGGTGAAAGTATCTCACAAGAAGATGTGAATCAGAAGTTCTTAAGAAGTCTGTCACCAGAATGGAACACACATACCATTGTGTGGAGGAACAAGCCTGAGATAGATACATTAAGCTTGGATGATCTTTACAACAACCTGAAGATCTATGAACCAGAGGTCAAAGGGACATCAAGCTCAAGCACAAACACACAAAACGTAGCCTTTGTGTCCTCAAACAGCACCAGCAGTACAAATGGAGCAGTTAATACTGCTCATGGTGCTACAACTGCTAGCACTCAAGCTACTGCTGTTAACTCAACAACAATTGATAACTTGAGTGATGCTGTTATCTGTGCTTTCTTTGCAAGTCAACCAAACAGTCCACAACTTGACAATGAGGACTTGCAACAAATTCATCCTGATGATTTAGAAGAGATGGATTTAAGGTGGCAGATGGCTATGCTAACAATAAGGGCAAGGAGATTCTTGAAGAACACTGGAAGAAAGCTTACTGTTAATGGTAATGAGACCATTGGGTTTGATAAGTCCAAGGTGGAGTGTTACAACTGCCACAAAAGGGGACACTTTGCAAGGGAGTGCAGGGCTCTAAGGAACCAAGAAAATAGGAATAGGGAGAACACAAGAAGGGTTGTGCCAGTGGAGACAACTACTTCTAATGCTTTGGTGTCTTGTGATGGTTCTGGTTATGATTGGAGTGATCAAGCAGAAGAAGGTCCAACTAACTTTGCACTCATGGCTTACTCTTCTACAAGTTCTAACTCTGAGGTATCTACTGATTCAAACTGTTCATCATCTTGTTTGGAAAATGTTAAAATTCTTAAAGAACAAAATGAACAACTGTTAAAAGACTTAAGGACATCTAAGTTAAATGCTATTACTTATAAAACAGGTTTAGAGTCTGTAGAAGCAAGACTTCTAGTTTATAAGAAAAATGAGCCTGTTTATGAGGAAGATATCAAGGTCTTAAAATGTGAGATTTTATTTAAGAGAAGTAGCCATTATAGAGCTTAGGAGTAAGTTGGATCTGGCTCAAAAATAAAAAGATGAAATTCAGCTAACAGTAGAAAATTTTAAGAATTCATCTAATAGCTTAAGCAAACTAATAGACTATCAGATAGTTGATAAGTGCAAAACAGGTTTAGGGTATAATGTTGTTCCACCTCCCTATACAGGAAACTTTATGCCTCCAAAACCTGATTTGTCATTCTTTGGTCTAGAAGAGTTTGTGAATGAGCCTATAGTTAGTGAGCCTATAGTTAAGAAGCCTGTAGTTGAGACTAGTGAAGCTAAGGCTAGTGCAGACAAGCCTAAGGCAGTTAGGAAGAATAATGGTGCTCCAATTATTGAGGATTGGGTGTCTGATAGTGAGGAAGAAGATGTGCCTCAGGCTAAGATTCAAAAGAAAACTGTTAAACCTAGTTTTGCTAAAATAGAGTTTGTTAAATCTAAAGAGCAAGTAAAATCTCCTAGGAAAACAACTGTTAAACAAGGTAATCAAAATAGGCTGGTAATCAAAATAGGCTGAACACACATAGTCCTAGAGGAAACCAAAGAAACTAGAATAATATGATGTCTCAGAGACTAGGAAGTAATTTTGAGATGTTTAACAAAGCTTGTTATGTGTGTGGAAGTTTTGATCACCTGCAGTATGATTGTAATAACCATCAGAGACAGTTTAATAATAAAAAGATGGTAAAACCAGTGTGGAACTATACTCAAAGGGTGAATCACCAGAATTTTTCTAGAATGACTCACCCCAGTCCTAAAAGGAACATGGTTCCAAAAGCAGTATTAATGAGGTCTGCCTAGTATCACTTACTACTGCTAGACCAGTTAATACTGCTTAACCCAGAACAACAATGAATAGTGCAAGACCAATGAAAAATGTTTTTAATAAAGCACATTCAACTGTTAGAAGGCCCATTAACAAGAATACAACATTTATGTTAAGAATCGTTTAAGCTCCTAGGATCAAAAATAACAACGTATTGATACGCAGCGGAATTTAAATAAAGAACAATGTTATTTTCACAAGGTTTTACATTCATACAAGCCCTAATTCTATATGATCAGTATAGAACGATTACCTAACTGTAACATGATCAAAGAAACCTTTGATCTTAGAGCTAAACCACACTAGACGTCTACATCACACCTATAGAATACATACACACACGTTTTTGAGTGCACACACAATCACACACATAAACTATGTCTAGGGATCTCTTTATATAGATAGTCCATAAGACTTACAAAGGAATCTTAATTGTATTAGGAAACTAAATCTTTTCCTAATCTTTGATCTTTATCTTTTAAGCAAATCTTTTAGAATCCTCCATCTTTTGTAGAATTCCATATTGTCGACTTTGATCCTTTTGTTTTATTCTTTATCCTTTTAAGCAAGTTCTTTTGTATCATCAAATCAATAAATCCCAACAATTTAAAAACAATAATTTTAATCAGAAGGTTAATACTGTTAAGGATAAAAATGTTAATGCTGCTAGGCCAAAAGCAGTAGTTAATGCTGTTAGGCCAAAAGCAGTACTTAATGCTGTTAAGGGAAACCAGGTTAATGCTGTTAAGGCCTCAGCTTGTTGAGTTTGGAAACCAAAGACTAAAGTAATAGACCATGTTTCTAAACACAACAGTGCATCAACCATCCTAAAAAGGTTTAATTATATTGATGCACAAGGCAGATCCAAGTCAGTGATGGCTTGGGTCCCCAAAAGAGACAACTTTTCTTACGTTATGTGCAGGGCAATCTACAGCAAGATTTGTAGGAGAAAGGAGTGATTGACAGTGGATGCTCAAGGCACATGACAAGGAATATGTCCTATCTTACTGACTTTGAAGAAATAAATGGAGGATATGTTGCCTTTGGAGGAAACCCTAAAGGAGGGAAAATTACAAGAAAAGGTACAATCAAAACTGGTAATTTAGATTTTGAGAATGTGTATTTTGTAAAAGAGTTAAAGTTTAACCTCTTTAGTGTCTCACAAATGTGTGACAAAAAGAATAGTGTTCTCTTTAATGACATTGAATGTATTGTTTTATCTCCAAACTTTAAGTTAACTGATGAAAGTCATGTTTTACTTAAAGTTCCTAGAAATAACAATATGTATAGTGTTGATTTAAAGAATATTGTTCCTAAAGGAGGTCTAACTTGTCTCTTTGTAAAAGCCACATCTGATGAATCTGAACTTTGGCATAGAAGGCTTGGACACATAAATTTCAAAACTATGAATAAACTGGTTAAGGGAAATCTTGTAAGAGGTTTACCTTTAAAACTTTTTGAAAACAATCAAACCTGTGTTGCTTGTCAAAAGGGAAAGCAACATAGAGCTTCTTGTAAGTCTAAAACAGTAAGTTCAATCAGCCAACCTTTGCATATGTTGCACATGGATTTGTTTGGTCCAACATTTGTAAAAAGCTTAATGAAAAAGATGTATTGCCTAGTTGTCACAGATGATTACAGTAGGTTTAGTTGGGTTTTCTTTCTAGCTACTAAAGATGAGACTAGTGGCATACTTAAGTCCTTTATAACTAGAGTAGAAAATCTAATAGATCAAAGGGTTAAGGTAATTAGGTGTGATAATGGAACTGAGTTCAAGAATAAGGAGATGAATCAGTTTTGTGAGAGAAAAGGTATTAAGAGAGAATTTTAGTATAGATAGAACTCCTCAACAAATGGAGTAGCTGAAGGAAAAACTAGACACTAATTAGGCTGTAGGACAATGCTAGCTTTTTTAAGCTACCTGATTCTTTTTGGGGTTGAAGCAGTTCAATACTACCTTGTATGTGCAAAATAGGGTATTAGTAATTAAGCCTCATAACAAGACCCCTTATGAACTTTTTTTTGGTAGAAAACCAGCTTTAGGCTTTATGAGACCATTTGGGTGTCCTGTTACAATTCTCAATACCATAGATCCTTAGACAAGTTTTGATGGTAAGACTGTTGAAGGATTCTTTTGTTGGGTACTCATATCAATAGTAAAGATTTTGAAGTATTCAACAGTAGAACTAGGATAGTTGAAGAGAACCTGCATGTCCAGTTTAGTGAGAATACACCTAATATTGCAGGAAGTGGACCAAATTGGCTTTTTGATATTGATGCACTAACAAAGTCAATGAATTATAAGCCAGTTGTTGCAGGAAATCAGTCTAATGGTAATGCAGGTACAAAAGCATGTGATGATGCAGGTAAAGCTAGAATGGAGACAGTACCTGGCAAAGATTACATTCTGCTACCATTGTGGACTGCTGATCCACCATTCTCTCAAAGTTCAAAGAGTTCTCCTGATGATGGATCTAAACCTTCAAGTGATGATGAGAAGAAGGTTGATGAAGATCCAAGAAAAGATAGTGAAAGTATTGATCAAGAGAAGGATGATAATGTTAACAGCACTAACAATGTTAATGTTGCTAGCACAAATGAAGTTAATGCTGTTGGTGGAAAAACAAGCATTGAACTTCCAGATGATCCAAATATGCCTGAGCTGGAAGATATTGTCTATTCGGATGATGATGAAGATGTTGGTGCAGAGGCTGACATGAACAATTTAGATGCATCTACAAGAGTACACAAAGATCATCCAGTTGAACAAATTATTAGAGACTTGAATTCAGTACCTCAAACAAGAAGAATGATAAAGAATTTGGAAGAACATGGTCTGTTTAGTTCAGTTCAACAAAGAACAAATCATAAAGACTTTCAAAATTGCTTGTTTGCTTGTTTTTTATCACAAGAAGAACCCCAAAAGGTAATTCATGCATTAAAGGATCCAAGCTGGATAGAGGCTACACCGGAAGAGCTTCTACAATTCAAATTACAAGAAGTTTGGACCTTGGTGGATTTACCAAATGGCAAAAGGGCTATAGGTACTAAATGGGTCTTCAGGAATAAAAAGGATGAAAGAGGAATTGTGATTAAAATTAAAGCAAGATTGGTTGCTCAAGGGTACACACAAGAAGAAGGGATTGAATATGATGAAATCTTTCCCCCTGTTGCAAGAATTGAAGCAATTAGGTTATTTTTAGCCTATGCCTCATTTAAAGACTTTGTGGTGTACCAGATGGATGTCAATAGTGCTTTTCTTTATGGTAAGATTGAAGAGGAAGTCTATGTTTGTCAACCACTAGGATTTGAAGATCCAAACTTCCCTAATAAAGTATATAAGGTTGAAAAAGCACTATATGAACTACATCAAGCTCCCGTATGAAACCTTGTCAACATATTTGTTAGACAATGGGTTTCAGAGAGGAAAGATAGACAAGACTTTGTTTATCAGAATGGATAAAGGTGATATTCTGTTAGTTTAAGTGTATGTAGATGATATCATTTTTGGCTCTAAAAAGAAGTCATTATGCACTGAGTTTGAGATGATGATGCATAAGAAGTTTCAGATGAGTTCTATAGGTGAACTCACATTCATCTTAGGACTGCAAGTAAAGAAGAAGAAGGATGGGATTTTTATCAGTCAAGACAAGTATGTGACTGAGATTTTGAAGAAATTTAGTTTTACTGATGTCAAGACAGCAAGCACACCTATGGGAACTCAAATGCTTTTGATCAAGGATGAAGATGGTGAAAAAGTAGATGTTCATTTATATATATCAATGATTGGTTCATTGATGTATCTTACTTCTTCATGACCTGATGTTATGTTTGCAGTGTGTGCCTGTGCAAGATACCAAGTCAACCCAAAGATTTTACATCTTCATGCTGTAAAAAGGATCTTTAGGTACTTAAAAGGTCAACCAAAATTAGGTCTTTGATATCTAAAAGATTCACCTTTTGATTTGGTAGCATACATTGATAGTGATAATGCTGGAGCAAGCTTGGATAGGAAGTCTACAACAGGAGGTTGTTAATTTCTTGGAAGTAGATTGATTTCATGACAGTGAAAGAAACAGATTGTGGTTGCAAATTTCACAACAGAAGCTGAATATGTAGCTGCTTCAAGTTGTTGTGGACAAGTGCTTTAGATTCAGAATCAATTACTTAATTATGGGTACAATTTCTTGCATACCAAAATCTTTATTGATAATAACAATACTATTTGCATAATTAAAAATCTTGTTTTTCCTTCAAAAATGAAGCATATAGAGATTAGACATCACTTTATTAGGGATTACAATGAAAAGAAGTTGATTCAAATGGTTAAAATCCATACTGACAATAATGTTGCAGATTTACTTACAAAAGATTTTGATGTAAGTAGATTTCAATATTTGATTGCTAGTATTGGAATGCTAAATCCTTAAAATCTTTTATCTCTTTATGTTTTTGTAGAATTTTGTATGAATTAGTACTGTTATTCATGTCATTAAAAGTTTCTGCTGTTAAGTATAATTAGTGCTGCTAGTTATACTTAATACTGCTAAGTTAATGCTGTTAGTTATACTTAATACTGCTGGTATAATTAACATTGTGAAAATTGTGAGAAAAAGAATTGAGAGAGTTGGTGAGAATAAAAACAGAAAGAGAGATGTGTGGAATAAAAACAGACAGAGAGTTTTGGTGAGTAAAAGAATTGAGAGAATTTGTGAGTTGAAAAACAGAAAGAGAGTTGTTTAAAAACAGAAAGAGAGAATTGTGAGTAAAAAGAATTGAGAGAAATCAAAAACAGACAGAGAGTTTTTGTGAGCTAAAATGTTAATTTGATGATGGAAAAGCTGATTAGAATGGAATTGGAGTTAATGCTGGTGATTCAAAGTTAATGCTGCTAGGCATAAACTTACTGCTGCTGGGGAAAGTTAATGCTGCTAGGCATAAACTTACTGCTGTTGGGGAAAGTTAATGCTGCTAGGCATAAACTTACTGCTGCTGGGGAAAGTTAATGCTGCTAGGCATAAACTTACTACTGCTGTTGAAAGTTAATGCTGCTAGGCATAACTTACAACTGCTGGTGAACGTTAATGCTGTTGAGGGTAGTTTCATAAATACTTTGATTAAGGGTTTCATTCACTCATTTAATCGATTTCATTCAATCATATACTCTCTAATCACAAACCCTAACTCAATTTCATCATTCACCATCAAAACCCAACACAATAACGACCCTACAGTTTGATGATACTCACAATTTAGTCGCGTTTTTGGCTAAACCCGCTGAAAGTGAAGGGTTTGAGCAGATAGTGGATTTTCTTAATGCACACACTATCAAGTATGCACTAACGGTTAATCCTACGATCTATACTTCATGTATTGAACAATTTTGGGCTACTGTCAAGGTAAAAACTGTCAATGGGGAAGTACAGTTACAAGCCCTAGTGGATGGGAAGAAGATAATTGTTACTGAAGCATCTATTAGAAGTGACCTTCAACTGAATGATGAGGAAGGTATGGATTGCTTGCCAAATGCTACCATTTTTGAAGAACTTACAAGGATGGGGTATGAAAAACTTTCACAGAAGCTTACATTCTATAAGGCATTCTTTTCTCCTCAATGGAAATTCCTTATTCATACCATTTTGCAATGCCTAAGTGCTAAGACTACTGCATGGAATGAATTTAGTAGCACTATGGCTTCTGCAATTATCTGCCTAGCTACAAACCAAAAGTTTAACTTTTCAAAGTACATATTTGAAAGTATGGTGAAGAACTTGGATAATGCTGGTAAATTCTTGATGTATCCAAGGTTTGTACAAGTCTTTTTGGATAAACAACTGGAGGGGATGTCAAGTCACAAGAGGATTTATGTTACACCCTCTCACACTAAGAAGATCTTTGGAAATATGAAGAGGGTAGGAAAAGGTTTTTCTGGAAGGGAAACACCTTTGTTTCCAACAATGGTGGTGCAAAATCAGGCTGATATGGGTGAAGGTTCAGCAATACCCACTGATCCCCATCACACACCCACCATTATTTAACCATCAACATTTCAACCTCAAAGGAAACAAAGACCTAGGAGGCCAAAGAGAAAAGACACTGAGATACCTCAATCTAGTGGTCCTACAACCAATGTTGCAGATGAGGCTGTCAATGAGGAGATGGATGACAGTTTGGAAAGGGCTGCCACTACTGCTACTAGCTTAGATACAGAGCATGACAGTGGTAACATAGATAAGACCCAATCCAAGGCAACACCTAATGAACCAAATTCCCTAGGAACTAGTTCAGGTGGTGGTCCCAGGCGCCAAGAAACCATAAGGGATACAATTGCTCAGACTAGGTCTGAGAATGTATCTAAATTTTCTAATGATCCACTTCTCGCAAGAGGTAACACACTTCACAGTGGTGAGGATAGATTAAAACTTCAGGAATTAATGAAATTATGTACCAACTTTCAAAATAAAGTTATTGACCTGGAGAACACAAAGACTGCTCCAACTCAGGAGATTACAAGTTTGAAACTGAGAGTCAAGAAGTTAGAGAAGAAAGGAGGGTCAAGAACTCACAAGCTCAAAAGATTATACAAGGTTGGTAGATCTGCAAGAATAGTTTCCTCTAAAGAAGCTAGTTTGGGTGATCAGGAGGATGCATCCAAACATGGGAGGAAAATTAACGACATTGATAAAGATGCAGAGATTACATTGGTTGATGAAACTTAGGGGAGGTATAGTGATGATATAATGTTTGATGTAAGTGATCTTGTTGGTGAAGAAGTATTTGTTGTAGAACAAAGAGTGTTTGATGAAGATGTGAACTTAAGTGTTGATTGGCTCACGCACTTACAGCTTTAAAAAGTGCAAAAGTTTAGGAAAAAGCCAATGTTGTAGAAGAGCCAAGTGAATCAATAACAACAACACCAACACTTACAACAACAATTGCTGCTACAACAATTACAGCTGCTAGCACAAGACCTAAGGCTAAAGGGCTTGTTATTCATGAACAAGAGCAAGCACCTACACCAATAGTTTCTTCACAACAACCATCACAGGAAAAGATTTAGGACAAGGGTAAAGCAAAAATGATTGAACCTGAACGTGTGAATAAATTGTCAAAGAAAGATCAACTCAAGCTTGATGAGGAAGTGGCTCAAAGGTTAGAAGTTGAATTTGATGAACAAGAAAGGATTGAAAGAGAGAAAGCCAAAGCCAACATTGCCTTGAAAGAAACATGGGATGATATACAGGCAAAGATTGAGGCTGATTGCTTATTGGCTGAAAGATTACAAGCAAGAGAACATTAAGAGTTGACCATTGAATAAAGGGCTATATTGTTTCAACAACTCTTAGAGAAGAGAAGGAAACACTTTGCAGCAAAAAGAGCAGAAGAGAAAAGGAACAGACCACCAACAAAAGCTCAACAAAGGAGTATCATGTGTACTTATTTGAAAAACATGGAAGGATGGAAGCCTAAAGATTTAAAGAGAAAGTCTTTTGCAAATATTCAAGAATTATTTGACAAAGCAATGAAAAGGGTGAATACCTTTGTTGACTACAGAACTGAGTTGGGTGAAGGAAGTTCAGAGAAAGCTGAAGGAGAGATAGCAAAAGAGAGCAGTTCAAAGAGAGCAAGAGATGAGCTAGAACAAGAAAGTATTAAGAAGCAGAAGGTGGATGAGGATAAAGAAACAGCTAAGCTTAAAAGTATGATGGAAGTCATTCCTGATGAAGAGAAAGTAGCAGTTGATGCTATTCCTTTGGCTACTAAGCCTCCAAGCATTGTTAATTGGAAGATAAAGAAAAGCTATTACCAGATAATCAGGGCTGATGGAAGTTCAAAAATGTACTTAGTGTTTAGTCACATGCTTAAAAGTTGTGATAGAGAAGACTTGGAAACTTTGTACAAGTTGGTAAAATCTAAGTATGGATCAACAAGACCAGTAGAGGACTTGGATTTAGTTTTATATGGAGATTTGAAGACAATGTTTGACCCACATGTTGAAGATAAAGTATGGAAAAATCAATCAGACTACAGAGTATTAGAATGGAAGCTATATGACTAATGTGGAGTACATTCATTGAGGAAGAAAAATGTGCACATTTATATGTTGGTAGAAAAGAGATATCCTCTTACAACACCTACAATTACCGATATGTTGAACAAGAAGCTTAAAGTTGATCATTAGAATGAAATGTATTATCATCTTCTTAAGCTCATCACAAAACAGCTCAAGAATCAATGAAGTGTTTGGAAGCATCCTCCTAGTGATTAATGAAGCTTTCAATAAAGAAACTTGAGATTTTGAAGAAAAATATCAAGTTTAGGGAGGATTGTTGGGATTAAAAGCTTCTTGATGATGTTTGAAGTTACTACTGCTCAGGTGTGTATTACTACTGCTAGCACAAATTTATTGAAAAATATGCTAAGTAGTTAGTACTGCTAGTTCATAGTTACTACTGCTAGTGTAACTTAGTACTGCTAGTGTAACTTAGTACTGCTAGTTACTACTGCTAGTATATGTTAGTACTGCTAGAGTAAAGTTAGTACTGTTGGAGAAGATTGAAGAAAATATTCTAAGTAGTTACTACTGCTTGTACACAGTTAATGTTGCTGGTGTATAAGTTACTATTGTCGGTGTTCAAAGTTAATGTTGCTATTACAAAGTTACAACTGCTGAAAAGATTAAGACTGCTAGAAGATTTTTTATTATCAGAGAAAGGATAAAGACTGCTTAGAGAAAAGATAAAGATTGATTGTAGATCAAGATTACTTAGTTGATAAGGATTGTTATTTATAGAATAGATCTTTGAGAATATTCTAAGTTTTAGGAATATATTGTAAATTGACTAGGACTCCTTGGTGTATAAAAGGAGGTCCTAGGGCATAGAGTTTGATATCTTTTGTTTTGATATCGTTATAGCTTCAAGGTTTTGTAACCCTAATACTAGTTAGAGTATTCGTATTAATGTATTGAAGCTTTGTTTGTTAATCTGTGTGATCATTAGAATTACTGTTCTATTGCATATTCTTCTTATTGATCAAAGATTAGATTCCGCATAATCTTTGATATATTTTACAAAGTTTCTATCATAATTGTGTAGGATTTATCTTGCATAACTAAACCTTACACAAGCTAAGGAATTCAAGATCTATTCAAGTGGGATCAACAAAGGACCATATCATACCGACCTTCCTACTCCTGAAGAAATTCATCAATTTCTTCAATTTCAACGTGTTGACCCTAACCGCAAAATCAAACACAAAAACATCATTCTTTCACCAAATCAAGTTCTAACCAAAGAACTTAGACAAGACTTAAAAAGATGGAACGAACTCATTTATAAGAATGTGTTCAGATTAGGAGGGCTCCGGGACCATCTCTCGGCTTGCCTTGCTTATATATTATATTGTATGCTAGCCGAGCAACAATATAATCTTGCCTATTTCTTTGTTAAAAGAATTGAAAGTGCACGAGCAACTCCTAAAGCCCATCTTCCTTATGGTATGTTCTTAACACGTCTCTTTCGACATGTCATGGAACACTACCCTCATCTTGACAATGGCATCTACGATGTCGTTGAACGAGTCATGCGTCCACTTGCTCTAAGACAAACCCGTCGACCTCGAAGTGATCGTGGAAAATCCCGTCACTCCGTCTCATCAACTTCCGCCCATCATAACCGTGGATCTTCATCTCACCAAGGAGATGATGATGAGGATGATGGTGCTTATCGTGCTAGTACCCCATCTCCTACCACTTACCTAAACTCTCTCGGACCTCTCGAATACCAACAATATGACGTTCCCACTTCTTCTGAACAAAATGATGATCTTCTCTTCGAACGTCAAACCGACTTGCTCAATCAAACACAACAAATGTATAAGAAACTTAGAGGTAGATTCAAGTCATTTGGCAAGGCATTGCGAGGAGTCTTCGGCAAGAAAAAGAAGTGAAGATGTTGAATGGTGACTAGCTTGGTAGAATAATTGGTTTAGGACTTTATGTGAACTTATGTTTATGTTTAATTAATTATGTGATGACAACCCGACTTAGTCGGAAGAACTTGAACTTGTTTAGCTTACTTAGGACCTTTAATCTCTATGAATTATTAGTATGCTCTTATAATTATGCATTCTTATTTTATTTGTTGCAAACATACATGATATACTTGATTTCATGCATATATTTACATGGGACTTGCTGTAAATTGACCACCAAAACACAACCTTTCTCCCAAAATTGTTATAAAAATCAAATTCTTGGTCGTTTGAAAAACACCGGATGGGCGGCCCCCCTTAATTCATAAGGGCGGTCCCCTTAAAGATAAGGGGGGGCCATTAATTAATGGGACCGGCCATCTGATTCACAGATTTTACTGTTTCTTTCTGCTTTTTAACTTTCTTTTATCTAGCCTCAGCTATTCTTACCCAGAAAACTCGAACATATTTTGGAAATTCTTAAATCTATTCAAATCCATTCCATTTCCAAATCATTCTCATCAAATAAATTCCCTCCAAATGATCACCACCACTTCATCATCTTCTTCATTCTCTATCAACCACCATAAACCACCATGGCATCCACTAGAGCTTCCATTTCCAAAGCTTCCAAAAGACCAAAAATCAACATCATTCTACCAAAACAATTGTTTGTAGATTTAACTCATGATGACTTTAAAACCCCATCACCCAAACATCAACTCTCATCCCCTAGTGCTCCTAATGCACCTTCAAAAACACCATCAACCAAAGGTACTTCCTCATCCTCCATTGACTACACACCCAAATCACCAACATCATCCACATCACCATGAACTAATGATTACTTGAACTCACCAACATCTCCTCCTCCAAGAGTTCCTCCACCACCTCTAACTCAAGAAAATACATCAATGGACATCACTCTCACCCTTTTACCAATTACCTCACTTGATGTCCAATTTAATACTCCATCACCTTCTCCACCTATCTTTGGTCACCTTATTCCTTGGAACCTTCTTGAGGCACATGCAGACTCGTGTTTGTGTTGCATTCACAACCGTACTCTTATCTTTAGATTAAGAGATGAACTCCAATACATGTTTTCTTACATATAACACATGCTCTCACAACCTCCACCACCCAATTCACCACCACCACCATTACTTTCACCAAACTAAACATACACACATGTTTAGTCACTTTTAATTAACTGTCAACCAAACCTATTGCAAGCAAGTCCTATGGAATTCTAGGAAGGATATGATCTTTTTAGTTTAATTTAATGTATGTTGTACTAATATGCTTCAAGCATATTGCTTTTATTTGATGTATGCATGATTGTGTTTTATACACAATTTTTATGTTTAATGAATGCTCCTTAATCTTATTTTTTTATGCACTTGTTTTCTTTTTAGTTGATTGAATTTTTCATATCCGTAAAAGTTAAGCCTAGTTGATATATATTTGTGATTGTTAGTTTACACAAATAACTTGACACTTGTTAAGCATTATCAACATGTTTAAATATGTTTTCTATTTGCTATACGTTAGAAATGGTGATGACATCAAATAACGTCTATTTTATAGCATCATTTATCCCATGTTATTAACCCATTTTGTATAGTTATTGCAAAGAATTATTACTTAATCGTTTATATTTGAGAATTGCAGTAATTATGGAGTAATTGGTGAAACTTAGCAAAAGGCGTGCATTCTGGAGCTTAAATGAAGATATTTTGAAGATTACTATTTTTGAAGACCAATACGCCGTATCCATCAAGGAAGATATGGCGTATCCGTGCTTGCACTCACCAAAGACCACAAAAGGAATGAAGCTCAATACGCCGTATCCAGATGACTCAATACGCCGTAATAAAGATATGGAATCAATATACTATTCTGGAAGATATCAAACGTGGTCCCTACTCCAAGAAATCCCCAATACGTCGTATCCAATACATGGATACGTCGTATCCAACCAACTTCCAGACCTTATAAATAGAAAACTCAAAAATGAGTTTTAGGTGTGCTAAATCATATTCTCGATACCTAAACCACAAAAGTCAATTTTCAGAGGAGAAAAAGAGCATAAGAGGTCGAGCAACGTATTCAATTCCATAGGAGACATCGTGTAATTCCATATACTTTTGTAATCATTCAGTTTTTGGTATCATTCGTTAACTCAGTTAGTTTACCTTGGCTAAATTATTACTCTTGTATTTATTATGATGTTTGAAGGCTAATACCTTTGGGTATTAGCCATTATTATGAAGATCTGAATGTTTGGTATTTGTTTATATCGATTTCTTGATTTATCATTGAGTGCTTGTTTATGTTTATCAATTTATACTTGTTTACGCGCTTTTGTATGCGACCTATCATTCAACTGGATCTAGCAAAGTGGACCAAGCGGATCTAGAGTCCGGGATAGCTCTCCATATAGTAATTTATACATCTAGAATAATAGTTACACAAGTATTGTCCTTCTAAGTCTGTGTCTAGGATACGCTTCGGGCTTAACTAGTTAATTGGATATTGCCGATGGTTTATTGATCGTGTTGACTAGCAGGTGACCTAGATAATTCAACAAATAACGTTCTGATTCCATTGGATAGTTGGACAAGTGGACTACTAGTGTATAGATTGCCATTAAGCGGTAAGTGGGTAAAGTCTCTATGAGCTAGGGTTTAACAAGATCACCATTGCTTTAATCCCTAAGATAGATTATAATCAGCAAATAAGGATGCTTTATGCGGATGCTTTAATTGTGACAGAATTAATGTGTCTAGGTCTTAGGATGATGTAACGCCTAAGTCTTAAGAATGATATGCCACCTCGAGAGAAGAAATCATTGCACTTAATAAACAAACCAACGTTCTAATCGGATTAATAATGGTTAATACAGTTTTCTTATATAAGGTTCGACCGCTCTTTTATCTTTTGTCTATTAGCTTGCGTGGGTAACAGTGTCTTGAATTGATTGTAGTCACCAACCAAACCGTGCCAGTCTCTCAGGCTGAAAACCCCCTTTTCCCGTTAGAATTAGGATTTAGACTGACATAGGTTTAACATAGGATTAGAATAGAATTAACATAGATTAGATAACCAAGATATTAATTAAATTGATAGATTTAACCTCGCTCTCAGTGATCGACACCCTACTTACCACGAAACTACTACCGATCGGGTACACTGCCCGTTAAAGTGTTGTTTTTGGTTGAGTCGGCAAAATATAAATTTAAAACTTGAATCAATAAAATATACACCACACAATGACACATCAAGTTTTTGGCGCCGTTGCCGGGGAGTGAAAATTAATCTTGATTTTTATTTTGATATTTTGGTTTTTAACATTAGATTAGATCTAACTATTAGGATAATGTAATTTAGAGTAGATTTAAATCCTGCTTGTTTTGTTTTATTCAAACGCGTATTCATTTCACTTAAATACCGACGTATGGTATTTAATAAGTTTTTCTAGCAAGATTATTTCAGGATGGACGATCCAAACCTTACTATGGAATAATACATCTGGCTCGAGGAAGAAAAAGCTCATAAACGCGGGAAAGATTTTAATTGGCAAACTGCTACATATGGAAAGATCAGGGTTGATGACGATCTTCACAACCTTAGCTCTGTGGAAGCTGAATTCCCATCTATAGTCATTAACGATGCAGTTGCACCTCAGGATGAACTTCAGTGCAAATCTCAAGTAAGTACCCCTGTTAACGATGAAATCGACTTTAGAATATCATTTGACGAATCCGATGATGAGGATTACACAATACTTTTCGACAAAAACTCGTTTTCTTATAAAATGATTTATGTCAATGATTTGAAAACGGATTCGGAAAACGATTATGAAAAAGTCATGCCTTCAATTCCATCACCTAAGCTTGCGATCAGTTGTTTTGATGATTTAGACTTCTTTACTGATTTTGAGAATGAATTTCTAGTGATTGTTTACAATGATGCTCAAATGTCTAAATCAGATTTGTTAAGTGAACCAATTTTAAACCCCCAACAAATCGATGAATTTGATTTAAATGATAAAACAACATTGTCTAAATATAACGAGGAGGAACAAAATGTTTTGTACTTTAATGATCTATTCCCCTTCAACATTATTCGTCCCAATAATTTAAAATCTGAAAAATACAATGATGACAGTAAAATCGATATAATACTGTCTTTTGAGGATAACGAATATACGCATGGGTCAACTATGGTTTTTGAAACAAGTCACGATAAAAACACTAAAAATTTCATAACGGGAAATTTTGTCATAAACCTAAATTTAAGAATCGTGATTTGGATACATTATGCAAACGGAATGCTGTTCTTTCTCATTAAGAATTTGTGTGCACCGTTTGGCATTCCGTTCGACCCTAAACGGTATTATAAGGATGGTGTTTGTTTAAAAATGTTGCGGAGGCCAAGGTACGTTTTCTTTGCTTTACTTTAGGAAAGTTGGTCTCTAAGGTTGGATACGGCGTATTAGGATAAACCTATACGGCGTATCCACTGCGTTTTACACGCGTTGACTAAAGTCAACAAAATTCACCTATACGGCGTATTAACCATCTTAATACGGCGTATCGAGTTTGGGTATAAAAACCCACTCAATACGTCGGGTCTGTTTTTACCTTACATTTTCACCATCTCCAACACACACAAATTTTATTTTAAAATCCTTTAAAGATCGTTTGTGATTCAATCAAGTACTCGTCTCCTCTTTCAAATTGATCTATCGGTAATGTATTTCAACATTTTATCCTTTTCAATTTGATTTGTTCGGATTTGATTAGGGTTAGGGTTTAGATTTAATAATATGTCTTAGAACCCTTTTTAGGACTCTTGTTTCCCCCTGAAATAGATGTTAAGATGTTTTGAATTGTATATGGGTCAAAATGGGTAAAACAGGGGAAACCCTGTCCGTTTTTTATAATTGCAGACCAATACGGCATATCCACTCACATGGATACAGCGTATTGATCATATTTTACCCAATTTTAAAATACCAATATGGCGTATTCATTAAATTAAATACGGCGTATTGAGAAAATTAGGATCATGAAATGACTAACCCATATGCCGTATTGACAAAAACCAATACGACATATTAACTTAATGATCCCTATACGGCGTATTCATTCATTTGATACGCCGTATCAATTCTCAGAACAGAATGTTTAAATTTCTATACTCTTGTGCTTTCCTCGATTGATTTTGCAGATATGGCTCTTCCACCACGTGAGCAGAGACACAGGTTTCTTAGAAATGAGGGTTTGGAGTACCCCGATACTGATATTGTCAATTTCAAGGGGAGATTAGCCAGGATTCATAGGAGAGAGGTGCACAGGGTACCGGTATTTGATTTTGGGGGATTGCCAGATTTGATGGCCGAGGGACTGAGTGGTAGGATGTTGATGGAGCACCGTGATGAGGCCGGTGTTAGTGTGTTCACCAGTAGGGCTTGGAGGAGGATGTTTGACATTAGGGGACCGTTGGTTCACGAGCTTATTCTGGAGTTCTTTAGTACGTTTAGGTTTGGCCAGGCTATACTTGATTTGGATACGCCTGGGACTTTACAGTTTCAGTTAGGTAGAGCTAGGAGGCGTATGAGCTGGAGGCAGTTCATCTTAGCCTTGGGATTACACACGGAGGAGGAGATGCAGACGGCTGGGTTTGGTGTTTACTGGGCCGAGAGCGCCAGACAGATCCCCGACAAGGGGGATCTGAGGGATTACTGGATGGGGATCTCATCTGCTGGAGATTTCCTTGGCACAGCCCCATCATACACTTTGATCAGAGATCCTATTCTTAGGTTGTGCCATAGGTTGATAGCTTGTAGTATTGCTGGGAGGAGTCAGGCACCTGAGAAGGTGACCGTGACAGATTTGTTTTATCTGAGGGGGATGGATGTTGACTCGGTCAACATTCCTTATTTATTGGCTAGGTATTTGAGGTTGTTTGCTGCTGGGAGGAAGAGCGGGGCGCATATTTCTTGTGGCCAGTTTGTAGCTCGATTGGCCAAGCATTTTGGACTTCTAACTGCTGAGATACTATGAGGATTGACGGTTATTGCCACCGAGCTTCCTATTATTGATATGATAGAGCTGGTGAGACTACAGATTT
Organism: Tanacetum coccineum; assembly: GCA_026074375.1. Lineage (NCBI taxonomy): Eukaryota > Viridiplantae > Streptophyta > Magnoliopsida > Asterales > Asteraceae > Tanacetum > Tanacetum coccineum. The sequence goes on along the minus strand of BQNB010026455.1, from coordinate 29,585 downwards.
ATGCGCAGTTTGATGATACTTGGGCCTGGGTGGCCATGGGACCAGAGAGGCAGCCCGATGCTGCGGCTGGTGCCCCTGATGATGCTGAGGATGCCCCAATTATTGATGAGGGTGGCCAGGCTGATCCAGCATCCGTGTAGGCACCTCAGCAGCCACCACCACCACCTTCAGCTGCTGCCAAGACTATACCTCAGAGGTTAGGGAGATTAGAGGAGGATGTACAAGGGTTGCATAGAGATGTTGGGAGCCTGCGTGTACATGTAGAGAGATCGACGACCGATCAAGGGAGATTCTCCACATGGATGATGACATGTATGACACAGTTGATGGATGCTAGTGGGCTGACATATCAGGCATTTGACGGGACTTTTCGAGGAAGCTCACCCGCAGCATTCGAGAGACGGACCAAACAGAGGACTGGCGTAGCTCAGTAGGACCAATAGCAGCCAGACCCATGATCCCTCCTATACTTACCTTTTATCTATCTGTACATTTGTTATTATTATTCATATCTTGATGTATCTAACACTAAAACATGTTCTAACATTTTGTATATTTATGTCATGATGTGACGTTTTGATTTGTTTATGCATGATAGAACAAAGCCTGGCAGTAATTTCAGCAACATAGTTCATATAACGGAACCAAGCAGGATATTAACAACAAATGCGTGCAATAGCTGAGTAAAAGGAAGCTGAAGAAAAGTCTAACTTAAAGACTTTGCTGTAAACAAAAGTGCTTCCCGGGAGACAACCCAAAATGTTATTTAATTTTGTCTTCCCAGACTTAAATACGACTTATCTGTTACACCCCATACGACGTATTGACTGTCTGGACGTTATCAGTCTTTACTTTTTATGCACTTTAAAAACATTATTGTCAGTTCTGTGAATACGCCGTATTTAATTATTTGATACGCCGTATCTACAGACTGACCCGTATTTAGTTTGTTTTAGTTTAATTTAAATTAACCATAGGTACCAAGATAGAAATGCACCCGTTTTTCCTATATTTTACGCAGGACCTCGTGAAGGAAATATCGACGAATATTGGTGGAGAATTTATGAATCTGGAAATTTTGAAGTGTTGGAGTCTTAAAACCTCAAGACGGCTGTTCAACACAAATTCTTGCTCAATAAAGTTACATGGAGAATTTACCGAGCAAAAATCAGGGGAGTTTCTCATTCTAATTCTTTTTAAATTCTCGTATTTTTAATGTTTTAAATATACAACGAGGACGTTATATAATTCAAGTGGGGGGATGGAATTAGAATGATCACTTGTCTAAATTTTCACAATAAAAAGCTTAAATTATGCTCAAATTTAAAATTTTTTCAAGCATTCTTTTGTGAAATTACTTGATACATAACCCGCACACAATAACCCTTGTTAGATATTATGAGGATTTAACCTTTCCGTTTCCAAATGTTTACCCAAATTCCATAAAATATGAGTGTGTCGGTGATGTTGTAGACGTTAGAACTTAGCTTGGTATATCTATTCGAGACCACAATAATGAGTATTATGGATTTAATTAGAGTAACTTGTTTAAATTGGTAAATCTTAGGATTAAAACCAAATCACCTATACATGTTGTTTATTAACTAACTACACTGGTTAGTTAACCTCCCGTTAAACCCTTCCACTCTCATCTTTAGAGTGATGATCCACTAGAACAACCCGTAGAGCCAATCCTTTAGGAATTTACTCCAACTATTTATTTTGTTACACCCTTACACCTTAAACTACCCTGTTAGATTAAAGTTTAATTTATAGTTGCTAGTTGCTTAAAGTGTAAAGTTTGTATTTCCCGAGTCTTGTGTCATTTTCTATCTTTGGTGCGGGTGGAAATTTGCACATTGCAAATGGGAATGTATATTAGTAGTCAAAGCTCATATGATTTTACTACCGTCACAATTATTGGTGAAACCAAAGAACGAAGAAATTACCGAAGGAATTATCCGAAATTATTATGATGGTGAAGATGGTAAAACTACACCGAGATTTGAGGTATTTGTTTAAAAAAATGAAAAAAAATTGAGAAAAAAATACAAAAAAAGAAAGAAAGAAAGTTTGAAGATAATCGTTTCGCAAAAAAGCATTACTAAATGAATTATACGAAGGATCGATTATTCGTTGATACGTCTAAAAATCAACGATGTAGAGTATTGTACAAAGTGGAAGATATCGTTATTTGCCTTGTATAGTATGTAAAGTTTTGGGATGATTGGGAAGTTGATCGTTACGGGAACGCCAAATAGGTTGTTGTTTTTTATCTATGATCAAGACATTGTAAATAGTCGTGTCTTTGTCATAATAACGGTCGGGAAAAAAGTGTTTAGCAACTTGTACTTTAGGCTTAATCTATTTGTTTCTTGATTTTTATTTAACAACAATTTACTTCCCTCTCACCTAATGATTAGCCGTTGGTTTTACTCGAATGAGGATGTGATCGAGCGTGCATGTCTATTCCGTCGTTACGGCCATGTATGCATGTCTCAGCTGCCTCGTTGGTTTACGACTTTTGGTGAAAGTTAGAAGGTTCCTACCCTATATCATTCTTCATCCTAACCGTTGGTTAAATTCGAATGGGGATGTGATCGAACACACATGTCTATCCCGGCGTTCCGGGTGTGTATGTGTGCTTCAGCTGCCTTGTTGGAGTGGTACTTCTGGTGAAAGATTGTAGAATGATCAAACCGTACGCCTTTCCATACAAAAACCCATATTTACCTTTATAAACTTGTTACTCCTTGGCTTTAGTGGTGGAGATGTGTATCCTTGCCAAGCTTATGATAGAATACTCGTCACGACCGAGCAATTGAGCGAATTAGTTACATGTTACCACATAGATTAGTTGAGTGATTTGAGTGTTTTCATCTTCCTATTTCGTGAGGTGTTTGGTTGTGTACTTATAATAGATCGAATAAGTGCTTTAACAGAAAATATCCGTAAGGGATACATTTTTATAAACTTCTAAAGGCTACTTGAGGACAAGTAGGATTCAAGTGGGAGGATATTTGATGACATCAAATAACGTCTATTTTATAGCATCATTTATCCCATGTTATTAACCCATTTTGTATAGTTATTGAAAAGAATTGTTACTTAATCGTTTATATTTGAGAATTGCAGTAATTTTGGAGTAATTGGTGAAACTTAGCAAAAGGCGCGCATTCTAGAGCTTAAATGAAGATATTTTGAAGATTACTATTTCTGAAGACCAATACGCCGTATCCATCAAGGAAGATACGGCGTATCCGTGCCTGCACTCACCAAAGATCACAAAAGGAATGAAGCTCAATACGCCGTATCCATAGGACTCAATACGCCGTATTCAAGATATGGAATCAATATAATATTCTTGAAAATATCAAACGTGGTCCCTACTCCAAGAAATCCCTAATACGCCGTATCCAATACATGGATACGCCGTATCCAACTGACTTCCAGACCTTATAAATAGAAAACTCAAAAACGAGTTTTAGGTGTGCTAAATCATATTCTCGATACCTAAACCACAAAAGTCGATTTTCAAAGGAGAAAAAGAGCAGAAGAGGTCGAGCAACGTATTCAATTCCATAGGAGACATCGTGTAATTCCATATACTTTTGTAATCATTCAGTTTTGGTATCATTCTTTAACTCGGTTAGTTTACCTAGGCTAAATTATTACTCTTGTATTTATTATGACGTTTGAAGGCTAATACCTTCGGGTATTAGCCATTATTATGAAGATCTGAATGTTTGGTATTTGTTTATATCGATTTCTTGATTTATTGTTGAGTGCTTGTTTATGTTTATCAATTTATACTTGTTTACGCGCTTTTGTATGCGACCTATCATTCAACTGGATCTAGTAAAGTGGACCAAGTGGATCTAGAGTCCGGGATAGCTCTCCATATAGTAATTTATACATCTAGAATAATAGTTACACAAGTATTGTCCTTCTAAGTCTGTGTCTAGGATACGCTTCAGGCTTAACTAGTTAATTGGATATTGCCGATGGTTTATTGATCGTGTTGACTAGCAGATGACCTAGATAATTCAAAAAATAGCGTTCTGATTCCATTGGATAGTTGGACAAGTGGACTGGTATGTGCTTAAACACACATACCTTTTACCTTTAAAAACGAGCTAAAATAACCAAAAACGGACTTAAAATGCCAAATATATGCTTGTTTTGCTAATTGTATTGTGCAGGAACGGATAACCAAGAAAAGGACGAAAAACAAAGCCAAAACGACAAAACCGGACTCGGAATGGAAAGGACTGTGAAAGACAAAGCCAAATCAAAGCCGGAAAGTCAATCAAGTCAAAAAGTCAACAGAAAAGTCAACTGGTCAAAGTCAAAGTCAACCCAAGTCAACCCCGGGGCCAAAGTCAAAGAAATATAAGTTTAGGGGCTGAAATTGCCAAACCCTAAACTTATATAAAAAGAAGAAAAGAGGAAAAGAAAAGAGAAGGGTTAATTTTGCAATTTGCTCAAAGTAACAAGTAGGGGGGCAAAACTGCCAACCCCCCTAACTTGTACACCACAAGGACGAAATTTGCAAAGAGTTATATAACTCTTGGGGACTTGTTTTGCCAAGTCCCCAAAAGTTACTTAACCACAAGGACCAATTGTGTGATGAAACAATAAACCATGAGGGGCCACTTTTGCCAAAACCACAAAACCCCACTCTGTTATATCCCCCAACTTCTTTTCCCGCCCTTTTTTCCCCCCAAAACACAACTCACGGGTTGTTAAACCCGTTTTTACCCCAAAGACCTTCATCCCCTCCATGGATAATCAACTCCCCCCTCCTCCACTACCTTTCCCAGCTACATATGTGCCAACTTGGCAATCCCACACCCCCCAAGACCAAAAGACCCTACTTACCACGAAACTACTACCGATCGGGTACACTGCCCGTTAAAGTGTTGTTTTTGGTAACGACACATCAAATGGTTGTCTTGTTCTTCTAACTTGTTTTGTAGCTAAGTTATCAATAGCTCGATCCATTGGTGCCCTCGAACGAGGGGGAGTACACATCAAGGGGGAGCGTTCATCCCGTTGACTTTTTACATATTCATCGGTAAAGCCTTTTTGATTCTACAAAAAGGGGGAGAAGTGGAAATAAAACTCACTAAATACTTGTTTAAATATAATTTTACATTTAATGAGTTTAGATTTTGTAATTATCACTAGGTAGGTTTATTTTCCATGCTAAGCACGGCCCATTAGCATAAATATTTAACACCTTAACGATTGAATACATGCATTTTTAAAATCCATCTAAGCGCAATGCATCAAGTCTTTCATGACTTAATGCATTTAATGAAAATAACTTTGATGAGTAAAGCTTTTACAAAAGACTTGGTGTTTACCAAGTCTTTGTAAAAAATCTTTCCAAAAAGCTTGTAATGCAATGGCAAAAAGCACTTAAAAAGACTTTGTGGAATAGTAAAAAGTTTTTGAGGGCTTTTCTCATTGTGATCCTCTAAAAGAAAAAGCATTTTTTGATATAAAGTAACAAGAGGTAAGATGTAACTCGTGCATATGGAATGAGAAATAAAAATAGTCAATGCTACAAATCATTCACAATACAAATTTTTGTCACATACTCCTATCACTAAAACAGTAAAACCCACTCCGGCCACCCAGTCACCCGTGTGCCTTGTACTCCTCAGTAACACTAGTGTTTCACAAACCCATAATGTGTTCGCTAAACCCATGGTCACTCTGATTTCTTAAATACGTGTTGACTTATTTTTTTTAACATGATAATGCAATACTACATATACTCTCATACAAATATGATAATAATTTCGTGAAAACACCTGTAAATCTGAACCCGCCAAAGTATTTTGTAGTCGTGATGAAACCATGTTCAAACGCATCCTAATATTCTGCATTTTAGCTGTAATGAAACCATTCTGTAAGCACATCTTAAAAAATATGTGTAATTTGTATTTGTACTAAACTATTATGGAGTATCACATCTTATTGATTTGTAGTTGTCAAGTCATCTCGATTTATAGTTTCTTACATGAGTTAATAATTAATCATATGATGTGAGGTGGTAGTAGTTAACTGTTAAGAACACTATTGTATTAGCTTATCTCCATGTGATGTATGTGAGAGAGTAGGTATACTTTCTTTTATCATCATGTCCTTGTCCATCATACTCAATTGTTCACCCATACCTATTGCCATGCTTTTCTAGACTTTAGATCACTATACCTGAAGTATTTGTTTCATTTTTTCTTTTGTTTTTGTATGATGATTTTTGGATGAATAGTTATAGAGTATGGAGTATTATTAAGTCATCTTTTTTTTTGAACAGAAGTCATCTATCTCTCATAATTTCAGTTGCAAGTCGCAACATGTAACTTTTACTTTTTCCTTTATTTAACACACATTTTTTTGTCACCTACACCCATTACTAATATTTTGCTTGTTGAAAGGACATGTTTTTCCCACATTTCCTTGTCCTCTTCGTATAATCTACATCGACCTAATACAAGAGTTGACAAAAACTAAATTAGGTAATACGGTAAACATATAAGTGTGTACATATAGAAATGTACCAATAATGAGAATTTTTTTTGAAAGGCGAAATTTTATTAGAACACTAGCAAGAAGCTAGAAATAAACAATTACATAGAAATAAGAGGGGTTCTTAAGCCAATCTATCCAGCCAACATTAAAACTACATCTAGAACTACACCAAGTGAAAGAGCAGGTCACAATGTCGTCCAAAATGCGAGATTTGGAAGGGAGAATGGAACCAAAGATAGAGCAATTACGGAAGTTCCAAATCGACCACCAAATAATATAAAAAACTCCTTCTAAAAGCGTCTTAATCTTGGACGACATACGGAGAGACGCAAGCCAAGACAACCAATCTTCATATGAAGAGAACTCCAAAATATTAATATCCCACCATGAAGCAATATAGTTGTAAATAACTTTCACCATAGGACAACCAAAGAAAGAAGATGTGGCTAGTAGTTTCGGACGAAGCATTACAAGAAGGACATAAGATAGAGTCAAGATCCAAACCTCTACGAGAAAGGTTGAAGCGCGTGGGAAGATTGTTCATTTTGACTCTCCAAGCAAGGATATTTATTTTTTTCGGAACAACCTTGATCCAACGAGTTTTAGAAGTAGCCCCCGTGAGAGTATTATCGTCAATGAAATTTCGAACCGAAGCAATGGAGAACTCGCCATTACCAGAAAGAGACCAATACCAACGATCCCTCATATTAGGGAGAATTAAGCCCTCCACTTTTGAACGTAAACCCATAAGCTGCTGATGTTCCACCCCACTTCTCGGCATACGCCGAAGAGAAGAACACAAATCAGAGTTAATCAACTTTGTTGCGACCGTAATTTTCTTAACAGATTCAAGAGCGAATAACCTTGGATAAAGAGATTTAAAAGGAATATCATCCTTTTAAGACTCCTCCCAAAACAAAGTATTCTCGCCATTGCCCACTTTTTTCTTAATAAAACCAAGAAGATCCATACCTTTTTTGTGAAGACGAGAGACTTCTCGAACAATGTCCATCCAATTAGACGAATAACAAGCTTTTGAGAACATTGCAGCTTGCCATCCAAACCATAAATAGATGTAATCACCCTAGTCCAAAGAGAAGATTTTTGAGTACAAAACCGCCAAACCTACTTAAAGATGAGAGCGCGATTCAAAGCAAAAAAACTCGAAATGCCAAGACACCCATTTTCCTTGGAAGCCAAAACATTGTCCCATTTAATAAGCGACATCTTCATATAACGGGACTTTGAACATCGACATATAGTATATAGGCAACGAACCCAAGACCGATTTAAGGAGTGTAAGTCTTCCTCCAATAGAGAGAGTTTTCATCTTCCACTTTGAAAGTCTAGATAGAAGCTTGTTGGTACTCTCATCCCAAAAGCTTATGCGCGACGTTCGACCTCCAACTTTGACGCCTAAATAGTTAAAAGGAGCTTTAAGAATCATACATCCAATATTCGCAGCAGCTAGAGTAACTTTAGTGTTTTCCACTGCAACACCCATAATCATGCTTTTATGCATGTTAATACGCAAACCTGAGGCACGAAAAAAACAATCCAACACATGTACAATCGTGTTGATATTAGAGTCACACCATTTGCCTACAAAAACTACGTCATCGGCGTAGAATACCAATAATGAGAATTGTTTACCCAAATAATATGCTTTAACATATTAAAGAAAAATTATTGTCATTAAGATTTTATAAGAATTATAAAAGATATAGTTGGTGCTCTCAAAATAAACAAATCTTCGTAAACCAAATTAGTTAATAATGGAATAGCATATGGAGGAATGTCTTATTTGAAAATTACATATAAATGAGATAGACTTCTGAACATTGTCACTTGTATATAATAATAATATTTTTATAGTGGTAAAACGATAAATTACTAACTAATACACCGAGTTCTGTATAGAATCACCTTGAAGCATCAAGGTTCTCTTACTCCCATCTCATCACACAGTGAAAAGGAAGGATATATGTATAAAAAAGGAACCTGTTCTTGGAACCTACTTCGTAAAATTTGACCCAACAATGGTATATCTGAAACATTAAAGATATATCAATTACAGTAATTATTATCCAGTAAAAAAATATAAAATTGGTGATAAAAAGTTATCCAGATTGTGAAATAAAAGGCATGCACTTACTCTCATCTACTTTTAACAAGCTGCCATCATCTTATTCGAAATACTTATAAATTTATAATCCAAGCCAGCAGTCATGAGCCCATGAAACCTGCAAAAATCACGTACACAAGCCAAAGGTGAGGTAAAAGGAAAAAGAAGCATATCAAGTATCTTGAATAGAGGATAAGTAGAGAGAAGCGATGTGAAGAATTGGTGAGAGATAGCTTTCTAATGTGAGTTAATATATAATGTGGTAGTTTTTGAATAAACTTAGGTAAAAGTTTGTTCAAAAATATCTTCTAAAAGTTCCAAAGAATAGTTATGTTACTAAGTGAAAGAGTAAAAGAGTAAAAGTCTAAGCATGTAAAAATGTAATATGATTGATTGCTTACCATTAGTTTTACTTTTATGTATTCTTTCTCCGAGACACATCTGTCTTCTTTCTTCAGTGTATATATGACTCCACCGGTACCCCAAGTGATTAGATCTAAAGAAAATGGCAACCAAAGCTAATTATGTAAGGAAAACTTGGAGAAAAATACAAGTAAAGAAGAACAAAACCACAAAAAGGCTTACAAAGATGACCAAATATAAGAGGTGACCGGACATCTCTTTTCGGATGAAAGATATCTTGGAGAAGATGAAGATAAGCGTTTGTAGAGAGAAGTAAAATGAAAGTTAAAGTTGTGGCTTTTAGTTAAGAATGGTTAAGGTGATTGGGAACTCTAAGACATCAACAGTATCCACTATTTGTCAGTGGAAGGTAAAAAGAAGACCGAGTGAAAGATATATGGAAGATAATCGACGCAAAAAATGGAGCTGAAATTAATTTTAACCAACAGTGGCCACTATTTCGGTACACGTGTCATTTTCTTAGCTGGTTACAGTAATTTTGGAGGTTTCTTTTATAGTATAGGTAGAAAAAGGGGGAGATTTTTGATAAAAATAATGCTTAAAAACGTTATTAATATTTTTTGACCTCTCTATGTTTTGATAATCACAAAATGTAAAAACGATTAATGAAAATTTATTTGTAAACAAGTAATTAGTAGTAAATTTTCATTTTGAAAATTTAATCACTTAAATGTATGAATAAACATATGCTTAATGCATTTCATGATCAAAGGAATTTTTATTTAACCTCACATTTTTTTATAAAAATGTCACAAACATTTTTATATCTTTTACAAAACATTTTTAGATTTAAAAGAAATGTTTTATTCAAATAAATATTTTGAATTCAAATTTTCTACCTAAAAACGGCTAGAAATGTTCCAGAAAACACCTCCCCCAGAAAAGATAAAAAATGGAGCGTCTGAGACTGGGCGGCCCCCTTAATTATAAGGGATGTCCTCTTAATTATTAAGGGGACCGACACCCTAATTAAGGAGACCGCCTAGACAAATTGTCAGACCAGTTTGCCTATAAATACTGGACTATTCCCTACTGATTTTCTTACCTTTTGCACACACTTTCTTTCTGTTCTAAATCAGTTTATACTCTCCTATAATCCTTTGATCATTTAATCATAAAGCTTTGTTTCTAAGTGATCCAAGCTTAATTCCTCAAGTGCAAGAGAAGAATACTTCTTATCATCAAGTCAAGAAGTGTTATATTTTAGTTGGTATAGTTGTGAAGTTGGGTTAAATCTTGTAAATCATTTATGTATATTGTGAAGGTGTGTATTGTAGTTGTGTATAATAGTTAGATTGTGGTGATCATTGTAAGTATAGTTAGATCGGGGTGATCTTTGTAAGTAGTGTTAGATTGGTGTGATCGTAGTAGTGTCTTGGTGAAGTGAAGTTGTGAAGCAAAGTGAAGTTGTGAAGTCGAAGAGAAGTCGTAAGTGAAGCAAAGTTGTGAGTTGTTGTAAAGGTGTGACTGGCAATACAAGAGTTGTGATAGATTGGTGTCTAGCAGGATTAGAACATCGACATTTTCGCTTCGACATTTCGCTTAATGTCAAAAATTGGTGTAAGCAAAGTTGTGTACGGTTTTCTCCGCCTAAAGGGAGTTTGTTGACATAGTGAAGAGAACTCTCGAGTTTGGTGCTCGGGGAGTGGAGTAGGGCGAAGAGGTTCTTCGTTACCGAACCACTATAAATCCTTGTGTTGTGGTTTGATCTTTCTAACTCTTATCTCTTGTATTTCATATTTACTTGTCATTTACTTACTTACTTGTATTGTTAATATTGTGCACATATTGAGATCACATAAAGTCAAATATAAGTTTTTATAAATAAACATAACATTAATTTAAAAAGCGGTTAACTATTTAACCTCCCTTCTAGTTTTCCACAAAACCAATTTATTAGATGCAAGGCATTGATCTGAAGCACCATTGAGAATTATGATAGCATACATAATACAATTTGATAAACTACATGAGAAACTAAAAAATCAAAATAAAACTCTGTCAGTGCAGTTCTTACTATATCAGAAAGGTTCAATCAATTTACTTCTTATTATTCAAACTTAGTGAATCCATACCTCATTCAACGACTCAATCCCTGCCATTGCTATTTACCACAAAGATAAGCTCCTGCGTGTTTCGGAAGTAGTATGCGTATTTCCTAATATATATACAAAAACAAAACCATTTTGCAGCTTCCATGGTACCCAGCTTCCATAATACCCAGCTTTCATAATACCCAGTAAGCATCAATAGTGAAACCGTCCCGAAATCATCCTGGAAATCAATAAAGGCATACATAGCAAAAAAAGGCAGACTCTAAATTGTGAGGCTTAGATCCGCTCTTGTGGGAACCACGTGGAACAGTCACCATGGCTGTAACACCCCCAAATTGGGTCGCAGCGGAATTATGTCCGGGAGTGTTACTTCATAAGTACATTGCACGAGATATGAGAGAACGACCTCTAAATGAGTCGTTTGAAAAGTGATCTCGTTGATTTAACCAAAATCTGAATTTGTTATAATGTTGGTCCCAAAGTTTTCATCAATAATGTAAGACTGGAATAATACAACGAGATTTGTTTGTAGAAATCCATGAATGTAGTCTTGTATAGTCTAGACTCTAATGCACATCATGTATGTCAAGCATCTAATTCACCTGAGAAAAACATGCTTAAAAGTGTCAACATAAAGTTGGTGAGTTCATAGATTTTTGTAAGTACAAAAGTTGGATTAAAGATTGTAAAGAGTATATGACCATTTCAATCGTTATAATAGTTACCAAAATTGTATGCATAAATGTTGAAATCAAAGATGTGTATGACTATTGTATCCCATAAGATAGTCACAAAAAGTTGAGTATAGTTGGAACAAAGTGTTTGTAAAGTATGCATGACCATTGTATCCAATAAATTAGTCACCATGTGTGATTACGATTTCACCCCTAAGTTTATGAAACTGCGACGTAGACTTATATGTATGCCACTTTATTCAAGGCACAATAAGAGTTTATGAGTATGTAGTTGTTGTCCCTGTAGACACCAATCCAGTCGTGCTCCGACATGGTATAACTTTCGTTTGTCCAGTGATAGCTAATCACCCGAACGGGGATTGTCAATCCTGAACAGATTTATTATATAACATTGGCGCTTACCCTCCGAGTAATTTACAGTTCATGCAACTTAAGCTACTCCGTAATCATAAGAGTAAAGTATAGTTGTTGCGTCCATAAGTAAAAACAAGTATTGTATCTCACAGAGTAAAGCTATACGCGCAAATATGTTTTGCACACCATCATCATCTGCGCGCCCACTTTAAGATTTATACACGTGTACTTTAATCAAATTATGATTGAATTACAAATGGACATGTGGCATTACGTGCAAATATGTTTGTCCGCCAAACACATTTGCATGCCTAGTTTAATTAAAAGGAATGACTATTAATGTGACATGTGGCTGTACGCAATTGAGTTTGCTCTTTATGTATTTGCACGCCTTGTTTATTTAAAAGCAATGACTAGTGATGTGACACGTGTCTGTGCATGCAAAACATTTTGCTCTTCATATTGTTTGCACGTCTAGTTTTTTGTAATTTTATTTAAAATTTTATCTCTAAAAAATATAACTTTTTTTATAAAAGTTTTAAGTATTTAGGATTTTTGAGGCTTTTTTTTATGGAATGATGTAAATGACAAATGAAATGCTGAGTTAGGTTGATTAGAAAAGTTAAACCAAATGGGTTACGAGCAAAAGCAAAATATTTAAACCATTCTTTGCTTGTGTAAATCTATTATACTAAAAGATACAACCCTTCAACTTAATGGCAGTATTCATTAAAAGCTTTGCAATTAGTTGACATTCAACAGGCATCTCAAGGGTTGCTTAACTGTAAATCCATAACTCAAACAAGCATAACTGTAACGGATTCCAATTACACAACCCCCTCCTTCTCCCTCATCTCTCTCCACACACAGTTAATTATGTAAGTTTAGTCATTTGTTTTTTTTCTTTCGGGTTGATTAATTCTTCTTGATGTATGACCGTGTTGGGCAAATTATGTGTGTTTGTTTTAGCCTATATTTCAGGCTACAATGATCTATAAAGTTTGTGTGGGATTTCATGTTTTTTATTTCAATTTATTTTTTATTTTGAAATTAGGGTTTATGTGAGAATTGGGGGTTTTGTTAATTTGGTTTTTTCAAATAATTTGTTGTAGGTTTTTGTTTTCAATTTCATTTTATTTATGTCATAATTGGGGGGTTTTGTTAATTTTGTTTTTTTGGTAATTTTTTGCAGGTTACTTTGATGATGGAGGTAAGTGTTTCGAGGTATTTGTTTGGTGCTCAGGTAATTCCTTTTTTGCAGGTTACTTTGCTAATATTCCCATGTGTCCTAATTTTTAGTCGCTCACAACTGCTAAAAAATGGGATGTTTACGAATTCATTGGTTCTGTTTAGAAAGAGCTTGATGGAAGTATGCAGGAACGATGTACCAAATAGGGTCGTTGACTGCAAGGTATGGTATTTTCTTCCGTCTTTTAACCATATGCATGATAATATTAGATGGGAAGGCAGTGAGTATGCATCTGAAGTGGGAACGCCGTCACGGGCGGTTCAATATGATGGTAACCTATACTGACGTGTATCTTGGTTTGCATGTTTAGTGTTGATTTTTTGAAAGGCAGTGATTAATCAGTGTCCTTTGGTATTGGGTCAGCAACCTGATCGTGAGATATCTGTCCATATCGACCGACTTACATCATCCATCCAAACACCCCTTACAGCAAGCATCAAAACACTCCCTTACAGCAGTCATCCGAACACCCCCTTACAATAGGCTGCAAAGCATCTTGAAGCAATCCTACAATTTAAGGAAGTTAACATCTTCAAGGACGAGGTATTTATCCAGTTCTTGAACCCGAAAGGTATAATTTTTAAATGGAAAATTCTTTTTGTTATCTGCCACTGTTTTCATTTGCATTGTTTTTGTTCTTTTTTAATATAAAAAAGAAAAGAGTAGGAACATTGCAAGCTGATTTCGTCCTTTTTTTTAGATTCCGAGGGAGGCCAAAGTCACAGAAGGCCTTGAAACAACCATCGATGTGATATTGGTTAACGGTGTTCTTCACAAAGGAGATGAGATTGTTGTTTGTGGCTTTCAGGCAAGTGCAACTACTTTAAAAACTTTAAGTTATTATCTATGATAATAGGCTAATAGCCTATATGTTTAACATACCATGAATGCATGTGTAGGGACCAATTCATACAATAATTCGGTCATTGTTGACTCCCCGTCTAGTGAAGGAACTCCATGTAAAGGTGAGGTCTTGATTTTGGCCCAATTAGTTTAAGTATTTGGATTAATCAGTATATAAAATTGTTACTGTAATCTAAATGTACACTATATAGCCTACCAAATCATAAAGTTCATTACTGTTTAGACATGATGCCATCCATTTGTTATTACAACTGTATGTTATGATTTTAAACAGGAATTTGAACTTTGATGTTGAATTCCTTGACAGTATAAACCTTTTATGTACTGCATTTTTTAATATTCCAGTATGCCTATTTAAATTCGGCCAGAATTTGTGGTGTACGAAACAAACCTGTATTTCTAAGACCAGCTTCAACACTAAGAATAAAGCCCTTGCTGAAAATAAAGGTTATGGAATTGCTAAGGTAATTATGTGCTTTTAAAACAGATTTTAAAAACATTTCTCCTGAATTTTATTTCCCTTATTATGATACCACAAATCACTTATGCAAGAATGATAGAAAGGAATTAAGGAAAATGACTAGCAAAAAAATTGTGGAATGAGTGAACAACGTACATCAGGTAGTTAGTTAAAGGGTTATTTGCATGAAGTCGAAACGTACCTTTTCAGTTGTGCTACTCGATTCACTATACTTTTTCATATCTATGCTCAATCTGATCTTATTTTATGGTATTCTGAACATAACCCGAAGCGACCCATTCCTAAAATGTATATGGATACTTGCTTTATAAATATCGTACCAACGATGCAAGATGCTCTATAGAGATGGTAATTTAAATTATACTAGGTTGTAAAGTGACGTTAGCTACCAAGGTACTAAAATTTATAGCATATAGGACATTGGCAACAACATGTTGATAAGTGTTTCCGTTGGTAACAAATAGCGAGAATTGATAACCAATACATTAAAATGGCACTACGACGATCTTTTGGAAGCTTCATACATTTGCACATGGAATTGTGGTAATATACATTAACGCTAGCGGTCTTATTCGTGCAGGTGTTGTTTGTTTTAGAAACAGAAGTCGAGCATCATTAGGTCTCCATCTACGATCTCAAATTGGTACCTCATCTGACGAACCGCTGTATCCATTGCATGTTATAGGTGAGTTTGTTTTTTTTTGTAGCATCACAGCTGTAATTTTTTACGAAATTTACATGGAACTAAGGCTGCAAGAAACCATGTGGGTTTCATGAAGCAAAAGAAACCGATTCTCAAACATGAAGCTAGGTACACTATATTTGGATACTCAAATAGCTTTCATGTTGGATCTAAAGTAAAATTACTCCTAATAAAATATCCTTAGATTGCGAACTGAACGAGCACTAAATATCCTTGGGTATTTTTATATGATATATTGGTTGTTTCAAAAAAAGAAAACGTAATCCTGATGTTTCAACCATTGTCATTGTATATTAATTTTCTTAAAATACTAATTTCCCAAAAACAAAAGTCAAAACCTACTTAAGGCTCAATTAAGAGAAATTATGTTTTATCTACTTAGTTTAAGCTTAAATAAAGCACTGACTTAACTCATCAACTAGCTATGATAATAAGACACAATGAGAACCTGAGAAGGCACAAAAGGAATGGAGCTCCTGCTCATATTATCTCTGAATTCCCCCCGTTGCTGCAGTTCCATGTTGGTACTTATTTTGACAATGAGCTAACGGGTCAGCTAAGGGTATACATATGCTTCCATTAATTCTAATTTATAAACATATTGTAGTATTGTTATACTCCCTTCTGATAGGATTCTGTCTATCTCTCAGGCTACACAACGTTCAGGTCATCCTATTAAGTCTATATGTAGTAGGCTCAAGGCCAAAGAGGGAAGTATCAGAGGCAACCTGATGAGGAAGCGTGTTGATTTTTCAGCACGTACAGTCATTTGGTAGTACACCTAATTAGTGCAGGTTTTTTAGGTGTGTCCAATCATACATTAACACAACCGATTCTTTGTAATTTTGTTTTTTAGAGTCGTAGCTTTTAGCTTCCCTAGAGCTGCTGAGTCTGCATTTTTTTCCATGAATGGAATGTTAACCTTCCAAATTCAATTAATTAAAAATGGGTTGATTTGTTCTATTTTAGTTCAAACAATATGTTTTTTAAAGTTTTGAAGCTACGGTTTTGTCGTTATTTGCAGGTTTTACCTTGCGACCACATTTTCTGCAGGTTGGTAATGCGACTTTTTATTTAGCTGAGGCGAGAATCAATAAGTGGCATTGGAGGGTTATGAATTGGGTTTTGCACAGGGAGATTACAGTTAAGGAGGCTGATATGAATAACAATGGTTTTCTGAGGTTTGTTTTAGTGTTTTATGTTTGTTATATATTTATGGTTATAGCTTAGATTTGTATTGTTAGTAGAAAAGTGGCTTCATTTAGTATTCATAGTAATGATACAATTAAGGGAAATACTATTAATCATCGTGAATTGGTTGTCCCTTGAAAAGACGTACGCACCTCATTCCACATCTAGGGAATACACTCTCAAAACACAACTTCTGATAATAGAGATGCACGGTGATGAAACTCCCGATGCTTATCTAAATCGTACTTAAGAATATGCCGATGCACTCGCCGCCATCGGTGAACCTGTAAAGGATAAAGATCTCGTTCTGCTTGCCGTCTCAGGTCTTCGTGAAGAATATAACGGTCTTAAAACTACAATCACTGCCCGTCAAAGTCCAACTGCATTTAGCGAGCTTCATGCACTCCTTCGTGATCATGATTATATGCTTGGAAAAACTCGTGCACCTGCTCCGTCTATCACTTCATATTTTGCTGCAAACTACGCAGTGGGTTCACCAAGCATGCCAGAAGCTCGTCAAGCTCAACTTTCAGAGTTGACTGCTTAATTGAGTGCTCTTAGATTCCAAGTGTCACCCATTGCACCATCTGGTCCACAAGCCTTTTATGGTGTTCGCCCATCAAACAACAACAGGAATAACAATAACAATAACCGTGTTAATCGTAACAACTCTCGTGGTAACAACAACAACCAAGGTCGTAGTTATGGTCATCAATTTGATTGGGCATCCACCCAAACCACAATGTATGGCACTTGCAATAGATGTGGTATTGGTCACATTCCATCACAATGCCCTAATCGTGACCCTTCTACTATTCGCACTCGGCTATCCGCTAACTTTGCAAATACCCGTGCTCAATCCTCTAATGCCTCTGTAAATTGGCATTTAGACACTAGAGCAAATAGTCATGTGACACCTGATTTGGAAGTGATGGACAATTCAGAGGCATACTATGGTGACGACGCACTTCAATGTGGCATACGGAAGGGTCTTCCTATTCATCAAAATTGTGTTCATCTAAAGTTTTACTCACCACAAAAAACGTTTTCTCCTCCAAAAACATTATTCATTACCAAGAAATCTCCCACAATCTCCTTTCTGTTCATAAACTTGCAAAAAACACAATGTCCTTTTTTAATTTCGCACTTCTTGTTTTGTTGTAAAGGACGAGTCTACACACACCACTCTTCTCACCGGCCCCAGTAAACACGGTCTCTACACCATCACTCTTCCTCAACTAAAGTCCATCAATAAAGTCTGTCAAGTTTCTGTAATTCTTGTCCATTGGGGAAATCTTCAAAACTACCTTTATTTGAATCTGGATTTCGAAGTAACAATATTTTAGTCTTGGTTTATTGTGATGTTTGGGGTCCCGCGCCTTTGTTATCTTTTGAATGTCATAGATATTTTATGTTGTGTGTTGATCATCATTCTCGTTACATGTGGATATATCATTTAGCTCAAAAATCTGATATGTATTCCACTTTTAAATCATTTGTGCAAATGGTTGAACGTCAATTCACCACAAAATTAAAGAATGTTCAAACCGATTGGGGTGGCGAGTTTCGCAATTTATCTTCGTTTTTCTCTTCGCTAGGAATTATTTACCGGCGATCTTGTCCTCATACAAGTGAGCAAAACGGCTTTGTTGAACGACGCAATCGCCACGTTGTGGAGACCGGTCTTACTCTTTGTGACGACCGTTTAAATTCTGGACAGTGAATGATAATAATTTATAACGTATTTATCTAAAAGTATGCTTGTTAAGCTAGTTTGGTGTTAGTCGAGTCATTTTTATGCTTTGTGCTCAATTTCTTTTGGCATCCTTGCGTTATGAACGTACCATCGACTTACGATTTCATTTAGCGTCAACTAAATATCAATGATATGCTCAAGCTATTTAGAATTAGTTAGTGTCACCCACACTTAAAAAAATTAAGTTTATTATTACGTGTGTACGTCTTTTTAAGTGTAACTCGTTATTGCACGTACGCGCTTGCGTTCTAGACTTAAGGCATGTGGCACTCAAAACTTAAAAAGACTAATAGCATTTTCTATTTACTTATTATTATTATTACCTTCTTAATTTTGATACTTACTTTAAAAGTAATAATGTTAATTAAAATTTTATACATTTATTAATACTATCTTATAAAAAAAATGATAATAGAGTTCTAACATACTAAACATCCTTGTCTCGTGTACATATAGCGACTAAATACATAACATTTTTAGTAAAAGAATAAATAGCATTAAAGCTACAATTTGTAAAGTTTTATAGTTGGTGAAACACTCTTAACAACATGTGTTTAAACTAATTAATTGTGGGATAAATGAAATGTGGTGGAGTGACCACTGATTATATATATATATATATATATATATATATATATATATGATAAAGATCAAATAAAAAAACAAATATTCGTGAGAAGGATAAAAAGATTTATTTTTTTAAAAAAGTTCTCAAAAAATTCTGAAAAAATTCCACAAGATCGTGTATGTTGGTGCATGAAAAAGTTGTAAAGGAAGTTTTTCTAAAAGTGGATAGTTTTGCCGAAAAAAATTTATTAAAAAAAACGTTTGTGCATTAAATCGGTTTTTTGTGCATCAAAAATTCGTTTTTGTACCCAACTTCTTTTGACTTTTTGCATCAAAATTTTATTGCGCATCAAACTATAACAAGTCGAAAAATTTGTGCATCAAAATTTTTTTGTGCATCAAAATTTCTTTTTTTGCGCATTAAAAAAACGTATAAAAACTCAAAATTAGAAAAACTTCTTTTACAAAAGTTTTATGCACCAACATACCTGATTTAATGGAATTTTTTTGGAATTTTTCGAGAACTTTTTTAAAAAAAGTTTTCTTTTTATCCTTCTCACGAATATTTGTCTTTTTATTTTAACCTTCCTCTATATATATATATATATATATATATATATATATATATATATATATATACTATGTTTCGGTTAAAACTACGTCATTTTGACTTAGTTGCTACAGTAACCGGCCCATCGGGCTCCCACTTTGGGCCGGCCCATTTGACTTTTTTTTTTAAAAATCCACAGTATAAAACAAAATTACAGAAGTACTTATTTATTTAGATCAAAAAATATCCGCGACATGGACCAAACACATAAGCCCATATAAAAAAAACTATTAAACATGAGACCGAAAAAAATAAATCCGCACAAATTAATATAAAAAAAATTGCTCGGCACAAAATAGGAAAAAATATTACAAAAGTACTGATTTATTCAGATAAAAAAATACTCAAGACATGACGGCTAACACATAAGCCCATATAAAAATACAAACTATTAAACATGAGACCGGAAAAATAAACCCGCACAAAATAAATAAAAAATAAAAAATTTAACGCATCGCATCAACGCGAGAGCAATCATGCTTAACACATATTTACCAAAATCTCATAAAATTATATTAAAAAAAATAACCCAAATAGCCAAAAAAATAAAAACCTTTAAACATGAGACCCAACAAATAAGCCCATATAAGAAAAAAAAACAAAGTATTAAACATGAGACCGAAGAAATAAACCAACACAAAAAAAAAATTAACGTCTCGCAGCATTGCGCGGGCAATCACGCTTGTTCATAACTACATGAAAAATACTACTGCACTTACACTTTATGACTTTACTCTTATATTATCTTTAAATATAACATTTCACTCAGTTGAGTCTTCTTTGACTTGGTTTCTTGAAAACTTATAATACCTGTCGCCTCTTAGTTCCACCGCCTCATGATAATGATAATAATATTTGTAGGTAGCGTCATAACTGAACCAAATGAATAAGATGAGTCATAAGGCAAAATATTGAGTCTTTCATCTCTATCCTAATTTTTTATATACTTTGTTCAACCACTGATATATACATGAACACTTACTCTATTTAGCATCAGTCAAAACAACTCATAAAAAGTTCTAAAGTATTTTTTTTTGAACGGCGGATTTTTATTAAAACTAGCAAAAGCTAGAACCAATTACAAAGAATTAATGGATACAATAGGATTTTTCAACCAGTCTACCCAACTTAACTTAAGCTTAGGATTTCTAGATGAAATCCAAAAAAACGAGTGAGAAACTATACTATCCCAAAGCAAGCTTTTCTTGAACGACGAAGAAGAAAAGACCAACCGGTTACGAAAGCTCCATATGAACCACATAAGAGTCCCTCCCACACCATCAAGGAACAACCTAGCTTTGCTAGAAAGGGACGATGAATCTAACCACGAGTGCCATTCCATAATGTTCTCGCAAAAGGGAAAATCAAGATCCCACCAACAAGCTAGCAAAGCCCACAATTGTTTAGCTAGATCGCATTTAAAGAAGATATGATTTACCGTTTCAACATCCTCCGGACACGTAGGGCAAAGAACAGAATCAACATCAATCCCTTTCCTATCCAGATTCATCCTGGACGGGAGCTTGTTTAGGGTTAATCTCTACAAAAAACATTGACTTTGATGGGAACATTTTTATTCCAACAAGTAGCCAAAGGACCCACGTCAAGGGTATATGAGTCTATCATAGATCGCACCGACGCAACAAAAAACCCTTTAGAGCCGTCAAGCGACCAAGTCCAAGAATCTCTATGGTCAGATAGAACTACAGAACCCACTAAATGCTTCAATTTAGAAAACTGAGATGATTCAATGCCTCTTCTTGGAGGCCTTCTAAAAATGATGGACCAATCCTGAAGGCCTAACCAATTAGCAACACATCAACTTTTATCATTATCAAGCATATATACACGTGGGAATTGCACTTTTAACGGCTGGGAACCACACCAAACATCATCCAAAAAATTTGTAGAGACTCCATTCCCATGTTTACAAGAGCACAAGGAGATGAGATTGATTCCTTTCTTCTTAAGAGACTTTATAACAGATAGAATACCACTCCAAGGACTCAAGCAAGAACTATAAGAGGAAGAATAAAAAATATCTCCATGGAACCTATAAATCTCCTTAATAACAGATATCCAAAGGTCCGAGGATTGAGAAAGAAACCTCCAAAGCCATTTGAAAAGAAGACCCACATTTAGCGCATTTATACTACCGATACCGAGGCCACCTTTCTGCTTACTAGCCATGCAAGTATTCCACTGCGTCCAGGCCATCTTTTTTGAACCTTGATCACCACCAATAAAGAACTGGCTACGCATGGATTCCAGCTTATTGTAAATAGCGACAGGCATCTTATAGAGAGACATGTAGTATGTGGGTAAATTACCAAGAACCGCATTTATTAATGATAAATGACCACCTATAGAGAGTAACCTGGCATTCCAATGCGAAAGCTTGGATGAGAACTTTCGAACAATGGCATCCCAGTTGTGGCACCTAGCCGTGTTGCAACCTACAGGAACACCGAGGTATTTAAAAGGTAATTTAGAAGCTTCACATCCAAGAGTCTTGGCCATAGTCGCGACACTGGCATCAGAAACACAAACACCAAAAATGCTACTTTTATGAGTGTTTAATTTAAGTTCGGAGACTAAATAGAAACACTGAAGGATGCAAAGCAGGTTATGAGCGTTGGTACTAGACCAATCACCAAAAAAAACAACATCATCAGCGTATATAAGATGAGATAACAGCAGGTTGTTATCACCAACATGAGTGCCTGTGTAAATGCCAAGATGGGTAGCTTTACAAATGAGAGAATGCAAACCTTCCATAGCCAAGATGAAAAGAAAAGGAGATAGTGGATCTCCTTGTCTAAGGCCCCTAGAAATCTCAAACTCTACCGTAGGAGACCCATTAACCAGAATGGAAGCACGAGCGTTACGAAGACAACCTTTTATCCAAAATCGCCATTTAGAACCAAAGCCGAGCTTGTCCATGACTACATCCAGAAAATCCCATCTGGCGGAATCAAAAGTTTTCTCAAAGTCGACTTTAAAGATCATAAGCTGTTTTTTTACGTTTACGGAACCAAGCCATAACTTCATTTAGAATAAGGGGGCCATCAAGGATGTTTCTACCCTTGATGAAAGCTGACTGCTCCGGACTCACAAAACTTCCAATCACCATACTAAGTGATAAGTGTAAAATACATATATTCGTTAACAACAAAAATGACCCTAAATAACCCAAAACAGACTTAAAATGGCAAAGATATACTTATTTTTGTGTTTTATGTGTGCAGGTACGGATAAGACAAATATCACAAGAAAACCGCCAAAAACGGGCAAACACGGACACGGGAATCAGAAGAGCACAAAAGAAGCCAAGGATTCAAAGCCGAAGCCAAGAAAAGTCAACTATGGTCAAGCTTCAGTCAAAGAAAGTCAAACCTTGGTCAACAGAAGTCAACCATTAGAAGACAAAAATCCTAATGTTTCCATTTAAGTCCCCCAAGTTCCAAAAGTTACACAAATGGTCCCTAAGGCTTAATGGGCCCTAAACTTATCAAAAACCTTACCCGATCCAGAAGCCCAAAAACAAAAGCCCAATTTCTAAAGCCCATTACCTTTTATTAAACCACAAGGGCCATTCCTGCCAAAAATAAAGTCCATTTATACCTCAACTTCATAAACCAAAGACAAGAATAGACTTTGCAATTCCCTAAACTCACAACCCGATTTACCCCTTCAGTTATAAAAAGAAGAAAGTTCAAACCCGTTTTACCCTTCAGTTATAAAAAAGGGGCGCGAAAGTTTGTTTCCACTATTCATCATCACCCTCACCTTTTACCACAGTCAAAACAAGAGGGCTTTTCTCAATCAAAGGTTGAATTGGACAATTCAAGAGGTCTAGTACAAAATGGCAGGGACAAAAATGTAAACTCAAGCTTCTTATTGGCTCACCCAAGCTAGGAGGACACGTGGATGTGAAGAAAGCACAAGAATGGTGGGTTTTACACTACAATCACTCACAAGACAAACACAAACGTCTCAATCACGGATTGCCACGCTGGCAATCCGTGTGAGATAGTTAAGTGATCTAACGGCTCAAATTCATCATCCAATGATTAGAAGATCGTACGATCATGATTAATGGGATCGTGTAGAGCAAGGAAGACTAGAAGCTTCTCATTTGGCTATAAATAGCACACTCACACACACATTTATCATCTTCTTTTTCAGCTTTTAGAATAATAGTAGTTTTAGCTTATTTTTCAAGTTAAAGTGTAATTTACTTTCAAATGTAATCTGTTTTTAAGTAATGTAATCAATTTAGTTCTTAATAAAGTAATTTTAGTTTTCATTGATCTCTTGTTCAAGCTCTTTTTACCTTCAAATTTTAAGCTACTATGTCACAAGCTCACAATAAGCTAATCTCAGCTCTCTAAGTCTCTAAGCTTAGATTGAGCTTAATTCATTCCTAATTTACTTAAACTCCTAAAATCAGTTTAATAAACCTTTGCTTAATTAATAATGGACTTTGGAAGAGAAGCTAGCTTGGGAAGAGCTTCTATGGACTTTACTAGCTTATCCATAAGGATAAGCTAGAGCTTGTAGATGCTCAATTGAGCTTATGCTTCTGTTTAGCTGAAGCCTAAAGTAAGTTTTCATTTAATTTCTTATGTTCTTTAATATATAGTTCAATTAGTGCTTATTAGTGTAGATTTGCTTAATTGCTTAAACTAGTTGCTTATTTGTGTTTTTTTATCATCTCTATGTGCTTATTAGTTAATGTTCTTAATCTGTTTTTAGCTCATTAGTTATAGATCTTAGATTCTCAAATTTTGTTTTAAAAATCCATAAAAAACCAAAAAATAGTTAGCATAGTATAGATCTTTATTTACTAGCTTTTCATTTTGTAATTCATGTTAGTTAAGCTTGTTAAAAACTCATTGATATCTGGTATTAAGGTTTAGAGTAGTAGATTTAATTTTAAAAGCTTTGTGAAATCTGTTATAGTTATTAAGGAGTGTTTGGAATAGGCCTGTTTGACTTCTTAAAGTCAAACTTATTTGTGCTTTTTGCTTTAGTCAGTTTCATTTGTGGTTAAAAATGGATTGTGAAAGAATTTTAGAGATTAGATTTCAAAATTGAAAGACTTAGGTCTTAATTTGGTGATCTCAGCACTAGGGGATCATTGTTCTTTTCCTTTGTTTGTTTAAATTTGATCTAAGCTTGTTAAGGCTTGAGGTGTGTTTGCTAGTAGTTGTTCAACACTCATTGAGTGTATCAAATCCAGTAGAAACCAAATTGGTTGCCTACAACTTTGATTTGCACAATTGTTCATTTGCATCAGCAGTTGTAATCAAAGTTACCACTGCTGTCATTCTAGGCTTCATTTTAGTTAGTAATTTTAGGATTTAGGTTCTAAAATTTAAGTTGATTATAGATTAGACATAGCTTAATATAGTTTAGGACTTGCTTTTTATTTTCCAGCTTATTTGCCTAGGTACATTTAGTTTTAAAGTTCACAAAAAAAAACCAAAAAGACCAAAAACAGTAGTAGTAGTAAGTAGCTTCTTAAATATAACAATCTAGCTTTAAAAATTAGTTTTTAAGCATTAGGGTTTTAGCTTATGAGTAGTTCACTTAGTTTGCAGAAGCTTAAGGTCTGTTTTAGCTTTTTGAGTAATTTAGCTTAATTTAATTTTGAGTCTTTTGTTCTTAGTTCTGAGTTTGACACTTTCACCCTTAGATTCAGATAGCCTTATAAGTTTCTAGTTAGAGTAGCTTATTAAAAATAGCTTGTAGACATTATAAGCTGCCTAGAACCTCTTTTGTTTTCAAATTTGAGCTTATAATGAAGTCTGTGCAAGTATTTTAGTGTAAATAAGTTTTTAAGCCTTTTAAAGGCTACTTTCTGTAGCAGCATATTCATAAGCTCTTAGAGAGCTTAATTTTGAGATTTGGCTTATACTCCTTTTATTAAAAATACTTAGAATCATGTCTTCTTCAAGTTCCAACTTTTAGTTTTTGTTAAAAGTAAAAAATAAAAAAAAAGTGCAAAAAGGGGTGTCTGCCAACCTCGAACCCAAGACCTCTAGTATACAAGCCCAACGTGTTAACCAAGTGTGCTACATTAGCTCATCCGTCTACTTCTCTTTTCATATTGTTATTATACACGTTTTCTTTTCTTTTTCTTAACATAAGCCGTAGCATATAAGCTTAATTATCCAGCTTATTAGATAAGCTGGGTAAGTTTTCTTATTTTTCCTTTGAACTTTGTTGCATTTAGGATTTTCCCTGAATTTTTCATATTTTTCTATTTAGTAGATTAATTTTAATCATTTTTCTAAGGTTTTAATTTTCGAAAAATCATAAAAAATAGAAAAAAGTTTCAGAAAAATACAAAAAAATAATTTTTAGTATTAGAATAAATAATTTTAGGTTTACATTCAGAAAAATCATTTTCAACACTTTTAGATTTTAATTTTCATTTTTTAAGCCTTTATTTTTAATTTTAAAAATAGGATTTTAATTTAAAAATAGTTAAAAATAGTTTTCTGAGTTTTTAAGAATTTTAAAAATAGTTTTCTGAGTTTTTATGTTATTTTAGACTTTTCTAAATTTAAAAATCATTTTTCTTAATTTTTAGGACTTTACTTGCTATTTTCTAGAATTTAATTAGATTAAATTAGTTTTTAATTCATAATAAATTCAAAAATTATCAAAAAAATATTTTTCTTTTTCCTAAAATTTTATTTTGTCTTATTTCAGGTTTAGAAATTTAGTTTGCATTTTTAAGAATTAGTTTTGCCTTATTTACTTATTTGTCGCGTTTTAATTGTTCCCGTTAATTACCTTAGTTTGTAATTGCTTTTGTGTGCTTATTTTATTTGATGCTTTAATTTAGTAGTCATAGATAACCAAAAATATATTTTCTCATTCAAATCATAATCCAAACTAAGGCGTGGCTTCAATTTCACAAGTCGTTGGGGAAACGACCCGGGAAAAGCATACTTCCCGGTTTAATACGTATTATATTATATTATATATACATCTTTTAGAGTGAATTTTCCTTTAGGAATTTTCTTAATTGCTCTTTTGGAATATTTTATATTTTATATTATTTTAGTGTGTTGAAATTATATTGTATCAATTTTTGGCGCCGTTGCCGGGGACTTGTGTTAAAGATTTCGTCATTTACGTTTGTTGAATTTGGTTTGAAGATCCTTTCGTCCTCGAAAGTTTCATCTTTGTTAAATATTTCAAAAATCCAAAAAATTAAAAATATAAAAAGTAAAAAAAATATTTTCTTTTTCTTTTTAGTATAGTTATCATATAAAAATCATCATATATATATATATATATATATAATTTCCTTAAAAAAGAGAAATAAAATATAACGAAATTGGTAGAACACCAACATATAATACCTTCAATTGAGGTATTATCATAAATAAGTTCCGGTGAACTTGAAAAGTTCCCAAATCGAACCAAAGATTCAAAAACTTGTCATTTGTGTCACTTACGAAATACGGCTCACCTTAAAAAGCAATTTTTAAGAGCTACCGTGAAGTAAGTTGATTATTTGGTTTTAAGTTGTCTTCCGTGTATCCGTTTAAAATAGATTGTTAAAAAAAATTCAAAAATCCAAAAAAAAAATTAGTGTAATTTTTGTTTTCTTTTTAATTTCTTTTCTCTATTTTTAGTGCATGCGCACTCGTTCTCAAGCTCGTAATCGAAATCGTCGACAACAACAAATAACACCGGTTATTGTTGAGGAACCCGAGATTCCAATGGCCGACAATCGTACCATGGCTCAAATGCTACAAGCTCCCATCGAGGGATACGAAGATGCAATTGTTGTACCAACGATAAATGCAAACAATTTTGAACTTAAACAAACTTTGATTAATCTTGTTCAAAGTAATCAATTTACGGGTAGGCAAGACCCTCATAATCATCTTCGATTTTTCAACAAGGTTACTTCTACGTTTAGACATCCGGACGTTCCGAATACGTCGATTAAGCTTTTGTTTTTTCCTTTTTCTCTCGAGGGTGAAGCCCGGATTTGGCTTGATAAAGAACCACCTCGATCGATTCTAACGTGGGATGATCTTGTCTCGAAATTCATAAACCAATTCTTTCCACCTTCGAAAACAACTTACCTTCGAAATGAAATCACCACTTTCTACCAAAAACCGAATGAAACTTTCAACGAAGCATGGGAACGTTTCAAAGGACTTCTTCGTCAATGTCCTCATCATGGTTTCTCGGAATTACATCAACTTGATACGTTCTACAATTCTTTGAATACCAATGATCAAGATGCTTTAGATTCCGCCGCGGGTGGAAATTTTCTAGATAAGATGCCTCGTGATGGTTTAGCCATTATTGAGAGTAAATCCAAGGTTCGTTATTCAAGAAGTCGTGCAATTGAACCAAGAGTGAGTACGAATGCTCCTCTTTCTACTTCTACACCTTCTAATTCTTTTGAATTTCAACAACTCGCCGCTTCTCTTGAAGATAAAATGGATATTCGAATGAGCCGATTAGAAAAGATGATTAGTGAAAAGAATGTTACGACTCCTGCTACCGTCAAAGCAGTCGAGGAAGTTTGTGTTACGTGTGGTGCAAATCATAACTTCAACAATTGTCCGTTAACACGAAGTGGAAACGATTTTCCCATTTTTCATGATAACATTTATCAATTCTAACAAACCGCCGCCGTTGGCAATTTCGTTCAAAACAACCAAGGAAATCGTCCTCCTAATTTAACAAATCAAATGAGACCACCCGGTTTTAATCAATCAAATGTTCAAAGCAATCAAGGAAATCAAAACCGATATCAAGGAAATAATTTCAATCCGAATCACAATCAAAACCGTGGAAATAATCAAGGAGCCGTTTATCAAACCCCACCATTCCAACCACCATCTTATCAAGCTCCTACGCCCCAAATTCAAGGTGTTTCAAAAACGGATTTTGATAACTACATCAAGGCAAACGATGCGGTGTTGAAGAATGTTCAAAATCAAGGTCAAAATTTGCAAAATCAAATGGCTAATGTTACAAGTTTATTGACAAGTCTTTGTAATAATTTCAACAATTCCGCCTCTACTTCAAAACCGGGTACTCTTCCAAGTCAAACAGTGACCAACCCTCGTGAGCATGTAAATGCTATCACCACAAGAAGCGGTAAAACTTTGGAAGGACCTCCAACTCCTCTTGTTCCTACACCCGTTGTTTCTATTCCTTCAAAGGAACCCGAACAAAACCCGGAGACGTCAACGGATAAAGTGCAAAAACCAAGTTCAGAAAATACCGCACAAGTCCCACCTCTGGAGGAAGAAGAATCCATTTTCATGGAAATTCCAAAATCAAAAGCAAAGAAAACCGTTAACATTGAAATTCAAGAGCCTAATTCTCCAAAACCAACGTCGTATCAACCTAGACTTCCATATCCCGAGAGAATGAAAGTAAGAGAGAACGATAAACGAAGTGCTCAACATAGCCGGTTTTGAAGATGTTTAAACAACTCTGTTTAGAGATTGGATTGAAAGATGCTCTCGTCAAAATGCCAAAGTTCAACAAATGGTTAAGCTCGTTGCTAAGGAACAAAGAGAAGCTCGAAGAAATCGCCATTACAACCGTGAATGTTGAATGTTCTGCCATCATCTTGAACAAAGTTCTCAGGAAGCTCGAAGATCCCGGCAAATTTCTTATTCCGTGTGCTCTACAAGAACTCGATAGGACTAGTGCTTTAGCCGATTCCGGAGCTAACATTAACCTTTTACCTCATCCTATCTACAAGCAACTTGAGCTTGGAGCTTTGAGTCCTACTCGAATGACACTCGAGCTTGCCAACCGTTCCATTACGCACCCAATGGGTATAGCCGAGGATGTTGTAGTTAGAGTTGATGGTTTTATTTTTCTTACTGATTTTGTCATGGTTAATTTTGAACCAGACCCGAGAGTGCCTATTATTTTAGGGAGACCTTTCCTTCGCACTGCAAAAGCT
>BQNB010026454.1:0-58586 GCA_026074375.1 Tanacetum coccineum | reverse complement strand
GCAGTTTTTGTCTGTTTTTGGTCATTTAAGCTCGTTTTTAGAGGTAAAAGATATGTGTAATTAAGCACTTATCAGATATGCTAATATATGTTGTGCGATTTTACAGGTAGCAATTACGTTTAATGATTTTTGAGAAAACTTGGTGCAAAGAATGTCCGGACGCCGAAAATGGTATATACATGTCATTACCAATGCATATTCAGACTGGGAGATGTATGCAATCGGGGGGAGCAAAAATCCCACGACTAATAGTCAAGGAAACCGATATACTTCACCCGTCAATCCTAATGTTCAGGAGGTACCAATCATTTCTTATTTGGAAATTCTTACAAAGTTGAATGAGTTTATAAATAGGTGGTAGCAAAACTGAAAAGCAAGCACATGGCAGGAACTTGCAAAAAGAAAAAGAAGCATATCTTTTTAATCATAGTGTGTTCTACTTTTGTTTTAGCAGCGTGAGGTGAAATTTAGATCCGTAGGTAAAGAGCATTGCTTCAAAAAAAATTATCTTATGAGTTTATTACTTTTTCTAATAAGCATGAAATGGTCCAAACGGTGTGGTTCAGAGGGGTCGTGGTTTATAAATAGGTGGTAGCAAAACTAAAAAGCAAGCACATGGCAAGAACTTGCAAAAATAAAAAGAAGCATATATTGATGTTGTTACAGGTGTAGTCACTTTATGTTGATCTCCCAGCATGGTCTGGAAGTGGTAAATGATAGCACTGAGAAGAGGCACTATTTTAGGATAGAATCCTCCGAAAGAATAATACAATTTGAATGCAGCACTAAAGATGAAAAACACACGTCGATAAAGGGCTTGAGCATTTGTTAAACTGTCGAGTTAATATGGTACGGTTCGCATATTAGAAATCTAATTAAAGAAGACAAATGAAGAGGGTAATTCATGCATGAAATAAAGGTGTTCACAGAAATCAAAAAGCGTGTTATTATTTGGAAAATGTAGCAGGTCAGGTATGTGTCACAAAAGACATACTTACGAATGATGTTTTTCAGGATTTACCATAACATTTATTTGTGCTTTCAACGTATATGTTATAGTTGCAACCGGATGCTCTCCACCTCTTGGGAGAAGTCTATTTGACATGCGATTGTGTGAAGAAGGATATCGCCTCATCATGGTGACATAGTTTCTTATGGGAATAGTTAAGTTTAGGAACATAAGGTGACAGTAACCTCTTGATGTCGTGCAATGATCATAGTTATATATCTTATGAATTTTAAACAAACTGTATTTGATTCTTGCAATGAAGTGAATTAACAACATATCTATAGGATGTAATTCCATGGAAAAATCTTCTCATCGATGTACGCATGTATCTTATAATAATGGCGTCGTCATTGTTGTTGTGATCAAAGACGTAGTCCCAAACATGCCTCTACAAACATCAGAAGTGGTCAGAAGCTAAAAGAGAAAAGACGGCCGGATTTCAGGTATGGTTTGTTACACCTTTGTAAATCAAAGACATAGACTAAAACTAAAAGTTAACCTGGCGTACATTTTATAGATCTACAAATTCAGAATATGCGTTTAATTGTAAAAAAATTTATCCGCATCATATCATCACATATTGTAATATTACCGTTAAATTCTGTGATTACCTATCAACTGTCTTTAGGCGACCTTCAGTTAACCATATCCCTATATCCCCTGTATATAGCCATCCATCTTCATTAATCGTATTCCTCCTAATTAATTAAGTAACATATACTCATATTAGTGAACCTCTAGCACAATTTCAAGAGGGAAAAACGGATAGGGTCGAATTAGGATTCAAGGAGGGTATGGTTGACCCGAAGCACATTTAGTCCAAAGTTTATGATTGCAAAGTTTATGTCATGTAAATTCCTGAACACAATGATTAAGAGGTTTAAAGCATAGAAGATACACTTTTGGAAACTTTTCTTTTTTTCTGATCCATATACTAAAGTTTACCCACTCTGACTCAAACTAGTGCCGCCCTATCTTGCTGCGAATATTCAGTTCAGATCTATACAACCTATTCCAGTGTGCTTTATAGTAGAAATTCTGGTCCCTTTTCGTGCATAACTTAAGCTGTAATATTTTTAGAAATTTCATGCAACATTCCTCTTTATTAGTAAGCCAAATTTGTTCATTTTCTAAAATATATGTTCTGAAATCCTCTTATGTTGTCTTTCTAACAACTCTTAGTATTGTACAGAACATGATATTTGCTATAAGGTTTTGTTGCATAGTACATTTTTGCATAACCAGGTTAACATGTTAATGAGCATGCTTCAGGAACCTAAGATCATGGACGATGAGCATTGTGTCCTTTTTTACATCTTCAGAGGGATTAAAAGACAGGCTGAAACCCTTACAAGAGATGGTGGAGCATGCCTTGTGTCTAACAGCCGATACCTAAAAAGGTGCTACATAGAAAGGAGTCGCAAACTATGTTTTGTAGGATGAGATAAGCCATGTTTATGTAACTTTTGGTATTTTTAGATCTTGAAAATAAATTGTTTCTGATAAGCATGTATGAAGCTGCTTATGTGCGAATGAACAAATTTGATTGAAATACCGTGTAGATATATTTTTGAACCCTATAATCTGTAAATCCCAGAAAATATACAAAAATACTTGCATATATATCTACATACATCTAACCAAAACTAATAATGCCCTCAACAAAATGTGCATCAGGTGTTTCATACAGTGCTCAAATAAAGAAAGTAGCTTAACAATTAAATTTTGCCCACAGACTAATCCCGATGCAACGCACGGGTGTCGACAAGCCTCGTTCAATGAAAGATGCACTTCCCCATTAAATCATTGACACGTTCAATAACTCTCACGTGATATCCTCGTTTGTCTCCTATATAAAGAGAATGTTGGTCAAAGTAAATGATATATTTTACACATTGACTGTAGCATTTAAGAAGAACATTTACTCTCGTTTAAACTCATTTTTGTCTCTAATCCAATTAGAGGCTTAAGAGTTCACTTGAAAACTTTTGCCTTTGTTAAAGTTTGCTTGTTCAGAGAGATAAATTATTGTCATTCAATTAAGTGTTTATTCGCAAAAAAATTTGTACGTGTTTAATTTATTCTAATAAAGATTATATTTTGAAATTTAAATGTTTTTATCCTTTGTTTCAAAAAATAGTAATGAATGAGTGATAGGGTTGTCGCGCATTGCGGCTTTAAACTGCAATTATTTCTCGTGAAAACCGTTCGCAAACTTGTTCAGTAACATTATTGTTGTCGATTATCTTATCTTTGTTAAATATTTCGTTTTTTTACATAACTTTGTATTTTAAACTGCAATTCATATTTTGTTGGAAAAACACAGCCTACGTAATTTATTTTCAAAGCCCGTATGCGAAAGCCCATATACGGTTTACACACCAAATTTACTAAGTCATGTCATTGTGCATGCACTAATATGACTCAAGTTTTCATTGTATGTCACACCCTGAGATTTTTAGGTCAATATTTTAACATTTTCCGACAATTATTTTTAACTTCTATACGTTGCGTTTGAATCTGGCGGTTTACTGGGAAGTAAACCCACTCAAATTTGAAAAACATCATCGGACGTGTTCCGGCATCGGATATTCATTAGTTTAGATATTATATAAGTTATTTTATCTTTTCTATGTGTTTCGTAGTTTACGATCACTCCCGATATTTATTTTTACGCTTTAACGTTTAAATTGCGTTTTTCGCGTTTTTGACCTAACGGAACCTCGAAAACTCAAAATCTTTTCGTGTAAACTCTAGTTATCGTCCATCTCATATTGTTAAGCCAAAATTTTCATTCATATCCCTCCCCCTCCATATATTAGACGCCTAAACCTAAACCAAATGCACCATGAATCTTGAAATTAAATACAAGAGCATCTTTTGAAATATTCATGCATGTGTGCATGAAAGTGACATATGAGGAAGTCATTCTCATGCACATATCCTTATGAAAGACTTGAACATGTGATCATTTAGACTTATGCACCATCTTTTGACTTGGAAATTCAAATTTGAGACATAATATGAACCATGGACCAAAATTTTGAACCATGATGGTCCTTGTGACCTAGTTTCGGCCAAACCACACGCACACACCCCTTTGGTGTGTATTGGTCACTTAATACTTAAAACCATGTAACCCTAAACCTTCCTTTGGCCTATAAATACCCCATTATAACACATTAGGGTTTCATATCATTTTCCAAGCCTCATCAAAATTTCACATCTCTCTTTTCCCCCTCTCTAGTCTACGGCCAACAAACACCCCTTATAGGGTTTTCATATCTTTGATTTCTAGCAAGATCCACTCATTCCAAGTTCAATTCTAAGAACATCTAAGGTGTTGTGAAGCATTAGTTCTTTAATTTAAGGGTTTTATTCAAGATCTACAAATTAGGATTTTGTTATTATTTGGGGGTTTTCTAGATCTATTATTTTGGGGTATAGATCTTGTGATTTCACTACTTGTTCTTCATTCTTGTAAGTATCTTGAATCTTTCCTTGTGGTTTTTCTTATGTTCTTCTTATATGTTCAAGATCCATAGATCCATATGTTGTGTTTCAATTTTTGAAAGATTTTAAAGACAATATTTCATAAATAATGATACTACCTTTATTACTTGTTAAATATTATGTTCTTGATGAAATGATAGTTGATGAGTGTTGCAACAATAGAAATGAAGGGATTAGGTTAGATTTAGGTATGGTTTTGTTGTGGTTTAGTTGTGAATGGAGATTAGGCTAGATTAGGCACTATTGTGAAGTTTGGGTGGATTTTGGTTGTGTTTTTGGCAAAAAGTGCTTGTTGTCCCGAATTGGTTTTGAGGTTTTGGTCGACCTAAAAATGTTTTCATTAGGCGTAAAATTAGTTTTTGAAGAGCTCGTTTCGAATAGATAGTTTTTCATATATCACACTTTAAAACGGATTTAAAACGACCAAGTTATGGCCAAATGAAACTTGAAACATTTTTTGGCGAAACCAAATGAATAGTTGCTGATGTGGCAAAACCAAATGAATTAGTTGCTGCTGTGAATAGTACAAACGGTTTTTTGGACACTTTCCGGACATTATAATGTTTAGGGCAAATACTTTCTAAATATAAACGTTACATATAGATAACACTTATATCTTAAATGAAAATAGTTTAAACGTCGTCAAATATTTATGGGAAAAACGATAAAATAACAAAAAATATTAAGTTTGGTAAGAATATATCGTAATACGGACATAGAAGTTAAGCAAAGTAAAAAAATAAAGATTAAAGGCTAGTAACGTGCGTTTTTGGAACTTATGGAAACCATAGACCCCAAGTAGGGCCGGTATTAAACGACCTCTCGAAATTAAAAAAAATTACCTAAAATAAAAAAACTTTCAAAAAAATTAATTTATTGGGTTTAAAACGCCGAAACATAACGAAAACTAAAGGAGTAGACTTGCAATTCACGCAATGAACATCCTTGCCATTATTATTATGACAATTGATGTAGGAAGTGGGATGATGTAGAGGAGGAATGTAGTAATCAAAACTATATATTTGATCATTGTTTCCCATTCAAAACTTTATAAATTCGTGCTATTTTGTGTATTAATGTGACCATTTTAACCCTCACCTTATTTCGAAAAAATGGAAGGTATCAATGGATATTAATACATGCAGAAATAGTCGCAGAATACACACAATAGCACAAATTCAAAAGTTGAGCGACACAATGGCAAATAAAAATGGGGGCGGGGGGGTGGTGTATAGTCTAACACAGCATACACAGCCAAAAAGGGGTTACACATTACACTCATAACCTTAATATAGCAATTTAATGACGGTGCTAATCTAAACGAGGCTCGTGCTATAGGTGCAGCACCTGGGACTAAGTCGATTTGGAATTTAACTTGTCGAGTAGGTGGTAATCTAGGCAAGTCTTCTGGAAAGACTTTCGGATAGTCCTGTACGATAGGCACGTCCTCAAGTCGCTTCTCCTCCGACTTGTCTTCGGTTCCCTTCTTCGTAACTTGTGCTAGAAAAATTTGGCAACCCTTCTTAATATATCTCTGAGTTTTGGTGCATGATATAATGCTCAACTTCGACTTCTTCTCCTTGCCACTTCTATCACCTTGGACTATCAAAACTTTATCCCCATAGGGAATCCGCACAATCTTCCCATCATATACGATTACCGCATGATGGTTTGCTAACCAATCCATGCCGATGATGACATCAAAACTACCAAGTTCTATGGGAATTAGGTCTATGTTGAATGGGTGACCTAACAATCCTAATGTAGAGCCTCTAAGCACAGTATTTGCTTCTAAAATTCTCCCATCGGCTAATTTGACAACATAACTAACGTCTAACGTAGAGGGGATAATATCAAGTAAAGTACTAAAGGCAGATGACACGAAACTCCTGTAACATTCCGTATTTTCAGGTCTTTTACGACGTCATCTATTTTACTAATTATTTATATATTTTTTTTCTCGTACGCGTTTACTTATATTTTTAATAGTTAAGTTAAATCGCGTAAGCTATAAATCAACAATTAGCGTAAACGGACACCCAACAAATTAAAGTTTACGTCAAGTAATCATTATATTATTTTTACAAAAGTAATAATCAACTTTTTTATATTTTATTTTTATTGGTTGCGTAAAACGTTTACGTATCGCAATAAAATACATTTAGGCATACCCGGAACCACCAAAACTTTTCCACCCTTCAACAAATACCCATGATTATACCCAATGCCTAAAGTTTTATCAAATATCACCCATATTAACATTGTTAGTCATATTGTGCATAAAATAAATAAGCTAGATCATACACATTACAAGTTTTACCTTTATGGTAAAAAAAAAACTACAACTTATATCTTCAATATAATGCAAGATATTTTGCAAGACACCAAAAAAAAATCTAGTACATCCCCCTCCTCCTTATTTTCGTGGGATGCTTCCCAAATTAGGGAACCATGAGCACACAAACACTTAGCTAGGACCATGTATAAACTCTAGCCATTAATACCTAGCTTATGACTAGTTAGCAAGACCAAAGACCCCTAAAACCCTCCCCTTGTTTTACTCATCTTGTCTTGGACTTATACAAGCCATCTTTGACTAGCTAAAGAGTTTATATACATATGCATACTAGTTAGTTTATCACACACACCTCATTTCATTAACCAAAAAACTTCACAAACTCTCTTTGTCTCTCCTTCATGTCACGGCAACAAACACCCCTTTAAAATAATTCATACCTTGATTTTCCAAGACCATACAAGTATTACTACATCCTTCCTATGATAACCTAAGGTATTTTGAAGGTTAGGATAAGTATTTTCAAGTGTTGAAGCAAGAAAAGCAAGATTAGGGTTTTCATTAGAAAATTTGGGTTTCAAGAGTGCAAGCTTGGTTTAAAAATCTAAACAAGGGTTTAGATTATATTTCTCATCATCATTCATCACTATAAGGTTACCTATAAACCTTTATGTCTTTACTTTTATCTTTTTTTTATGTGTTTACATGTTCTATATAACTAAATCACCATTTAGGGTTTTTAAACATGTTAAATGGATAACTTACTTGTGATTATGATTTTGTACACTTTTTCATATGAGATGTGATTGGTAATATCATGGAATAATGAGATTATAAGTATGTTAACATGTTGGTTTAAGTGAAAAATGTTTAAGTATAAACTAGTGATTAAAAGTTATATATAGACTTAGTAAAGTCAATCAAACATTCTGTCCAAAAAGTGTATAAAAATATATTTATTTTATATTTTTATAAGACAATACATCTCAAGACGATTCCGAAAAGGTAAGAAACTTGTCAAACGGATTAATAACGAAAAAGTTACGGCAAAAACAAGTTATACGATAAATAAACGGATTTGTAAAAGAATTTTTATAAAAACTTTTCATAAAAATTATTCAAACAGCAAGTTTGGTATTTTTAACAAATTATACATATTTTTAGGATTCCAAAATGATAAGAATCGTAATTTTTCAATTAATAACGAACGAGTTATGAATTTCGCGAGTTTACGACAATTAATACTTTTATAAAACTATTTTTATAAAAGTTACTGTTCATGACAGAAATAATTATTTTTGTAAACCTCATAAATAAGTAGAACTTTCAATTACGAGAACGTGCTCGAAAGAATCACTAAAAACGGAGCTATAACGAATAAAATATGACGTTTACGGGTTTTACGATAATTAAAACTATAAAAATAACTTTATAACTGGTGTGAACAGTAAAAAGTACTGTTCATCAGAGGGTCAAAAATATGAAAATGTCAAATTATGATAACTCGTCCTAATACGAAAGCGTGGGCATAAGAAACGTCAAAATCGGGCTTAAAACGCGAAAGTTACGCCAGTTTTACTACAACGGTAATTATAAACGTTTTAACTTATTAAACACAATTTTACCAAAACAAATAGATGGTGATGAACTATATAGACCTATAAGAGGTATAAAACAAAGTGTTATATTACTAAGGGAGTTTCATAATAGAAGGCCTCTTCGGGGTGGCTATCGACTACGAGTTGTGGATTTACGATTTAAAGTTGTCCTACGCTCCTCATACGTCACTACAATGACCTCTTAATTAGATAGCCCGAATGATATATCGATGAGCTTATACGAAATATAAACAATCAAAGTGTTAGTACTTATACGACCTATTTGGATTATGTTCGCATTCGATCATAAGCGGACGCATTTCTATTGTGTACACTTGTTGATTACCATTCACATCAAGGTGAGTTCAGCCCCTTTTTCTACTAATTGTTAAATTAAATATGGGTGAGATTACATGCTTGATTTCTTGACACTAAGTGTTTTCAAAACTGTAGGCTATTTCCTCCTATCCGATAAATTATTGCCTAATTAACCGTATTGCCCAATTGTAAGACCCCTCTTATCATGAACCGTTAATTACTACCTGCTGGGTATTCGCTAGTGTTATGGATATAGATCTATCGGGACTGACCTTCCCCGTCTAGGCTGTGGTTTTAGATGACCATTTGACGCAATTAACATTCGAAGAAAATTCGTAAGATGTTTGGCAGCATCTGTATTGAGAAAATTCGTAGATGTTTTGTAACATCTGTATCCGTGTTGGGCACAACCTCGATGTACTGTTTGATTACAGTTTATTATGTAAAGGTTTGGTGTCATGAGCTTAGGCAATAATACAATGTTGGGACTATTGAATGTGTTTTCATAGTCTACTATTACTTAAATCTGTGGTCCAGCGCTATTCCTGATAACCTATGATTCACTCAACAATTTTGTTTGACGTTTAGCATGTTTTAATCTCAGGTCTAAGGTATAAGCTTGGATGGGAGCCGTGACGGATATCTATTAGAGGGATTCTGATTTCGAAATTCAAATAAAACTTTTGTCTTTAATAAACTTTTAATGTCTTTTAAATAAAACTATAGAACCTAACATGAAAAACTCTGATCTTTGGTTAATGACATAAATGAACTTATTTTTAACTGTCCTTTAAGTCGTTTTCTATATCTTGATTTCTGTACTTTGACGTAGCACCCCATTGTTAGCTTTTTCCGTTGCCGACCCTGATTTTGGGGGTGTTTAACACTAGTACATAATTCATAGATTGGTTAGAGAATCAATATCAAACAAGCCACTTTGGACCATTCCCCTTCTATCAATAGGCTAATTCTCTAAGAACCAATATGCAAGTTTTCTTCTACATCCTGGTTCTATGTTTATACCCTAAAAGCTTACTACACAAGGACTATCCAATAAAGAACCTTCATCACTTTTCCATTAAACTTGCCTAACTGTCTAAAGTATTAAGAATGGTAACATGACATCCATAATGGGGGGGTTCCCCCACCCCCTCATAAAGCTTAGACTAGTTTAAAACCTTTAAAGAGTTTTCAAAGGATCTGTTATGAGGCGTGACTACTAAGACCCTATTTATACAAAGTAAGCATAGAAACCACTTCAGCCCAAAATGTGTACGTAAACATAGAGTCAGCTAACTTGGTTCTAGCAGCACGCAATAATGTCTATTTTCTCCTCTCAGCCACAGACATTATCGGTGAGGAGTGGAGTCCTAGCTACACTATATTCTCTCCTAATACCTTTTTCTCTGCAAAAATCATCCATAACTTTATTCTTAAACTCTATGCTATTATCGCATCTGATTATTTTTACTTTCTTATCCACTAAGTTTTCTATCTCTTTGATAAAGTTTTTAAGGATCTCACTAGTTTCATCCTTAGATGTTAAAAAGAAAACCCATGTAAACTTGCTATAATCATCAGTGACTACTAAGCAATACTTCTTATGCATTAAACTACTCATAAAAGTTGGACCAAACAGATCCATATGTAGCATAAATAAAGGCTTAGTAATTGGATTTAGAACTTTGGACTTACAAGAAGCTCTATGTTGCTTCCCTTTAAGACAAGCAACACAGGTTTGGTTATTTTCAAAATGTTTTGTAGGCAATCCTCTTACAAGATTATCCTTAACAAGCTTATTTATATTCTTAAAACTAATATGACCAAGCCTCCTATGCCAGAGCATTGATTCATCTGATGTAGCCTTTGCAACAAGACAAGTTAAAATCTCTTTAGGATCAATGTTCTTCATATCAAAACTGTACGTATTGTCCTTTTTAGGAATTTTAAAAAGTATCCGACTTTCATCAGGCAACTTAAAATTAGGAGATAAGATAAGACATTCGGTGTCAGTAAAAAGGACATAGTTCTTTTTGTCACACATTTGTAAGACACTAAAAAGATTGAATTTTAACTCATTGACAAAGTATACATCTTCAAAATCAAGACTATCAGTTTTAAGTGTTCCTTTACAAGAAATTTTACCACTATATGCTCCTCCTCCAAATGTAACATAACCTCCATAAAATTCTGGGAAATCTGAGAGATAAGCTATGTTCCTAGTCATGTGCCTTAAGCATCCACTGTCAACAAATCCTGTATCATCTTGTTGTGGCTTGCCCTGCACATAAAATAAGGAAATTAGATTCCTTTGGGGACCCAAGCCATCACTGACTTGGATCTGCCTCATGCATCAATGTAATTATGTTTCTTCAAGGTGATTGATGCACTATTAGGTTTGGTAGGTCTCCAAACTCAACATGTTGAGGCCTTTACAGCATTTTCCGGATTAACCCTAACAGCATTAACAACTGCAGAATTTGGCCTAGCAATTTTAACTACTTTTGGCCTAGCAGTATTAACTGCTTGTGCCTTGGCAGTATTAACTTTTTGGGTAAATCTTTTGTTAGATAATGTTGTTTTAGATTGAAAGGGTCTTCTTATAGTTGATTGTGCTATTTTTGGAAAACATGACATTGGTTTAGCACTAAAAACTGTAGATTTGGGATGAGCAGTATTAACTGTCCTGACAGTATTAAAAGTTTTTAGGTCAGTTTTCATTAAAAGTGCTCTTAGAACCATGTTCCTTTGAGCATTAGGGTGAGTCCTTTTGTCTGTATAGTTGTAGTTCACCCTATTATAATTATTCCCATATACCATCCTTTCCCTTGGATGGAATTTACACTGAGCCTGTACATGACTAAAACTCCCACAAATAAAGCAAGCTTTGTTATACATCACAAAATCACTTCCTAGTTGATTGGACCTCTGTCAATTCTAATTTCTTTGATTCCCCCTAGGAGTTTGTGATCTATACATCTCAGCATACCTAACCGACTTTTTAACTGGTTTTTCATGATTTTTAGGTTTGACAAACTCTACTTTTTTATCAACAGGAAAAACAGTTTATTTATCAACATTAATTGAAGACTCAACAAAGCTACTTGAGTCTTTTGATACTTGTTTTTTTACCAAAGAGTCATCAGAATTTTTCTTAGAATCATCTGATTTTTTATCACAAACAACATTAGACTTTTGTTTACTATCCTCAGAACCATAAGCTTTGAATTCAGGCTCTTTGAATTCATCAAGACCAGAATAAGACAAATCAAGTTTTTTAGGTCTATTATAGATTAAAGGATGGGGTGAAAGAACTGCACTATACCTCAAACCCTTTTTACTTTTGTCAGTTATCTGACTCCCTAACAACTTGTCTAGGTCTTTTGAGGCTTTATCAAATTTCTCAATTTTAAATTCAATGCCCTCTTTTTCTTGCTTAACTTTTTCAAACTCACTTTTAAGCACATTTATTTTATAGTCTTTACAAGCTACTTCTCTTTTAAGAACTGCAACTTCTTCACTACAAAGAACCTCATTCTTTCTATATGTGATAAGTTGTTCTTCTATAGTTGCTAAACATCTTTTATAAGTAGCTGCTGTAAATTCAGTTTGATTAAGCTTAACAATCAAATCATCACATTGTTTCTTAAGAGTTTCATAGTTTTTCAGACAAGTTTTAGAGAAAGTTTTATCATTGTATACCTCAGAGTCTGAAAACGCCATTAGAGCCATGTTTGTCTGAACCTGTTCTTCTGCCATGTCACTCCAGTCAAAACCTACACCATCTATAGCAC
The DNA here is from genome assembly GCA_026074375.1 of Tanacetum coccineum. Classification (NCBI taxonomy): domain Eukaryota; kingdom Viridiplantae; phylum Streptophyta; class Magnoliopsida; order Asterales; family Asteraceae; genus Tanacetum; species Tanacetum coccineum. The sequence continues at coordinate 46,058 of BQNB010026454.1, read as the reverse complement.
ATTGACGTTCGTGAGTTGTAAGGAGACGGGCTTAGCTCATAGAATTAGATCAAAGATCCTACTAAGTGTCTGTCCACCACTTCTAGTGCTGATCTTACTACCACCCCCACACCTACCGTTGACATTCTAGATTGCTGTCGAGAGAACCCGTAGTGTATCTGTACATCACGCTCCACCCAGACATACTCGGTTAACATTTCGAGAAGTTGACCCCATCACCCCTCATGTCTTCATTATTTCCTTGCTTCCTAGTGTTGTCTTGATTTCTAAATTGAACCTCCTTGTTCCTTGGTACTCTACACTCCCTGGCAAAGTGTCTCATCTTATGACAGTTGAAACACTCTACCTTGGATTTATCAAACCCAACAATATCATTAGCATTAATGAGAATTTTCTTGCCTATCCTTTGATAGTACCTCTTTGCTCTCATACTTAGCAGATAGAGCTGCCAGTTCAGATCTATTACTTCTAGATCATCTTCATGAATTTGCTCTAAGTCTTGCTGTAGGAGATTAGAACCATTGGGATTCTCAATCATGAAAGCATACACAACATTATCACTGAAGCTAGTAGTACTAACTTGAGGACTAGCAATGTTAACATTAGGGCTAGTAGTACTAACTTCATATGCAGGTGTAGCAGTATTAACATCATTAGTACTGCTAGTGCTTAGAGCAGTCATAAATGCTAAGTTTTGAGCACCACTACTTGCACTAACAGATTTCTTTACACTTTGTTCAACAATCTTGAAGTTGTTGTATAAATCATTGATGCTCATTGTTTCAATTTTAGCCTTATTCATCCAGACTACAACATGAGTATTCCACTCAGGAGGCAAGCTGTTCAAAAATTTTGAATTTAAGTCTTCTTGAGTGATGACCACACCCAAAATTGCAAGCCTACTAACAATCTTCTGGAGCCTGTTAAAGATAGAGTCAAGAGACTCTGAGCTTGATGCACTAAAATTTTCATATTGTTGCTTCAAAAGTGTCTTTTGTGTTTTCTTAGTGGCTTCATTACCTCCAAATCGTGTTTCGATGGCAGCAAACATTGTTTTAGCATCAGTGTACTGACTGAATGTAAGTTGATGTTCATTGGGAAGAGCCATGAGTAGCAAGCTTCTAGCCTTCACATCATTCTTCTTGTTGGTCTTTTCTTTAACAGTTACAGGCACTGACATCTTTGTAACTGAAGTACCATTCTCTTGTGCTGTTTGTGGTATAGATACCCATGAGTTACCATTCTCTATGACTTCCCATAGAGCATAGTCTTGTACCTGGAAGTACTGCTTAATTCTTATCACCCACATCTCATACTCACCTAGTTTGAGTATGGGTAGCTTAGCAGTAGTATTACTATGTGCAGATTCAAATTCCATGACTTCTAGATCAAAGTTTCTCAAAGCAAAGCTCTGATACCACTTGTTGATCCTAATCCTTGATCGATTTCTTAGCTTGTCTAAGGTTAAATTACCTTTTATAAATCCAAAACAACTTGTTGTAGAAACTTTGTATGTATACTAAAGTGTATGCAGAATCTACACCTTAATATCTAGAAGTATAATGAATAGAACAGTAATTTTGAATGAACAAAGATATAACCAAATGCTCTAATATTATTATATCAATAATACGAGTACTCTTCACTAGTACTAGGGTTTACAACCTTGAAGCTTTTCTAAATCGACTTGACAACTATGAAAACTTGTATCTCAACTAATGGCCTAGAGCCTCCTTTTATAGACTAAGGAGTCCTATTCGGCTTACAACATATACTAAAGATAAACATAAACTTATAAAATATTATGATACAATTTATTCTTTAATTATCTTCTAATCTTCGTCTCTAAGTAATCCTTATCTCTTTACTCGTCTTTATCCTCTGACAGTAGCAATTCTTCTAACAGTTATAATCCAGCAGCATAAACTTTTTGTACCAACAACACTAATAAACATAAGCAATAGTAACATTAGTACTAGCAGTACTAATATATACTCACAGTAGTAACTGTGTACTAGTAGTCTTAACTTTACTACTAGCAGCACTAACTACTCAACATATATTTCAATCTTCAACTCTGGGCAGTCTTAACTTTAACAAGCAGCAGTAACTTAATACTAACAGTACTAACTTATACTAACAGTAGTAACTAGCAGTAGTAACTTTATACTACCAGTACTAACTACTTAGCATAATTTTCATTAGTATCACTAACAGTACTAAGTTATGCTTGACAACACTAATGTATACCCGAGCAGTAGTAACTCTAAGAATCATCTTGAAGTCTTTAAGTCCCAACAATTGCTTTATCAAATAACTTTTGAATTTTGTTAAATGACTTATTCTTTAACTGACTGTGCTTGTATCCACCCATGTGTTTCAGATAAGTTGACATTGTACTTTTCTTTTGTGCTTTAGTGGGTGGTTTGTTCCTTTTTTATTTAGCTCTTAATGCTGCAAAATGTTTCTTTCTCTTCTCCAAGAGTTCTACAAACAATCTTGCCTTCTCTTTATCTGTTAATTCCTCTTGCTCTCTTGTTTGTAGTCTTTCTGCTAGCAACCTATCAGCCTCTATCATTGCTTGTGTGTTATCCTATGATTCAATTAAGGCTATGGTGGCTTCTTATTCCTTTTGTGTTGTAAGCCTCTTTTCTTCTTCCAATTCAGCTTGTAGTTGGGCTTCAAGATTTCTAGCAACTTCTTCATCAAGTGCAATTTGATCTTTCTTTTTCAAAGGGTTTTCAGGCTCAACCATTTTTGTCTTGCCTTTGTCTTTAGCCTGTAGAAGTTGTGAAGCTTGTGAAGGTGATGATGTTGTTTTGAATTCACTTGGCTCTTGAACTACAACCCCTCTAGCCTTGGGTCTTGTAGTTGTAGTTGTTGTAGCAGCACTTGTAATAGCTTTGGGTTTAGCTGCTTTGATCTCTATTAGAGTCTGATCCAGAGTCAACTCATCAATAGTTGTTGGAGCACTGGCATTAGTAACTTCAACATTAGCACTAGTAACTACTTCACCAGCAGTAGTAACTGGATCAGCAGCACTGATTTCCTTTTTAGTAACTTCTTTTTCAGCAACAACTTCTTTACCTTGTAAATCATCTTGTACATCAAACAACGTCTCTTCATCATTTCTTTCTTGAGTCTCATCAATCAAGGTAACTTCTGCATCAGCATCAAGATCAAATATTTTCCTCCCCTGTTTGGATGCATCCTCCTGAGCACCCAAACTGACATCATTAGAGGATTCTACCCTGCTAGCTGAACTAACCTTCCTTAACCTCTTGAGCCTTGAAGTTCTTGACTTCTTTCTCTTTTCCAACTGCTTGACTCTCTTCTTTAAACTAGCAATCTCTTTTGCTTGAGTAGTCTTTGCTTTCTCTAAATCAAGAACCTTCTCTTGTAGACTGGTACATAAACTCATCAATTCAGTCAGTTGCAGTCTATCCTCACCACTTTGAGGTGGATCATAGGAAGGGGTAGATACATGTTCCTCATTAGTAGCCTCATCAGGGATATGCTTTGTAGGACCACTGTCCTTCCTTTGTTTTATTTTGGACTGTTTCTTTTGAGGCATAGATGATGATGGTTGAGTAATAATGGGTGTGGAATGTGAATCAGTAGGAGCAGATGAATCTTCACCCATATCTTCTAGAGCTTGAACCATCATTGTTTGGAAAAGAGGTGTGACCTTACCAGAAAAACCCTTTCATGGTCTCTTCATGTTAGCAAACACCTTCTTGGTATGGAAAGGGTTAACATAAATTCCTTTATGTTTGGTCATTCCTTCAACTTGATTGTTTAGGAAGACTTGCACAAACCTTGGATACATAAGAAACTTAACCTCACCCTCCAAGTTTTTCAACATATTATCAAAAATATACTTGGAAAAGTTAAATTTTTGGTTTGTGGCAAGACAAATGATAGCAGATGTCATAGTGCTACTAAATTCATTCCAAGCTGTAGTTTTAGCACTAAGGCATTGTAGTATGGTATGGATAAGAAATTTCCATTGGGATGAAAAATAAGCTTTATAGAATGTAAGCTTTTGAGTAAGATTTTCATACCCTATTCTTTCCAGTTCTGCAAGAATGGTAGCAGTAGGTAGACAATCTGTTCCTTCAGCATCTTCTAACTTAAGATTACTTCTTATACTCGTCTCAGTGATGATTACCTTCTGCTTATCAACTAGGGCTTGTATTTGACGTTCCCCATTAACTGTCTTAACCTTTCAATACATGTAGTATAGATGGTTGGATTCACCGTTAGCGCATATCTGATAGAACTTGCATTAAAAAAATCAATGATTTGCTCAAACCCCTTACTTTCTTCAGGTTTATCTAAGAATGCGACTAGATTATGTGTTTCAGCAAATTTTGGGGTCGACATTGTGATGGGTTTTGAGGATTAAAGATGAAATTGAGTTAGGGTTTATGATTAGAGAGTATATCAAAGTGTAAAATCGATCGAATGAGTGATTAAAACTCTGGATCGAAGTATTTATGAAATCCCCCTCAACAGCATTAACTTGAACTAGCAGTAGAAAGTTAAGTATGACAATATTAACTTAACCAGCAGTAGTAAGTTTATGCCTAACAGCATTAACTAATACTAGCAGCAACAAGTTTAAACTTAGCAGCATTAACTAATACTGGCAGCAGTAAGTTTAAGCTTAGCAGCATTAACTTTGATACACCAGCATTAACACTAGTACAAAAAGTGGTATTGGTCACACCAAAAATGTGTGACTATATACATATAGTCACACACGCGAAAAGTTTCGTGTGTGACAAAAGGTCGCGCGGCCGTAGGTCACCTACGGTTACGCATTCGAGTTAGTCACACATAAGAAAGCTTTAGTGTCCGTATCCACGTTTTTTGTGTGACTAAATAGGTACAATTTAGTGACCGTAAACAATGTACAACCAACAAAGCATGTTTTTTTGTATATTTAGTCGCATACAATTAAACATAGAGTGGCCAAAAGTGTTAATATGTGTGACCATATGGTGTTTAAAGTGAAGAAATGTGTATTTTGTGTGACTATTGTTCATCCAATGGCCACATGAATTTGAAGTTTGTGTGACCTTTTGTAATATTTAGCCACACAAAGCATGTTTTTTTTGGTATTTAGTCACATACAACTAAGCATAAAGAGACCAAAAGTGTTAATAAGTGTGACCATATGGTGTTTAAATAGAAGAAATGTGTATTATGTGTGACTAATGTTCATCCAATGGCCACATGAATTTTATGTTTGTGTGGCCATTTGTAATATTTAGTCACACAAAGCATGTTTCTTTTGGGTGTTTAGTCACATACAATTAAGCATAAAGTGGCCAAAAGTGTTAATAAGTGTGACCATATGGTGTTTAAATTGAAGAAATGTGTATTTTGTGTGACTATTGATCATCCAATGGTCACATGAATTTTATGTTAGTGTGACCTTTTCATCTCTTTCACTCTTCCACCATTGTTGATAAATTTAAGGGTTTTCTAGTTGCATAGCCCCCCTTATTCTAGTCTTTCTTCTTGATTCAGGTTAATCTCTTTGCTTCTCTTTTATTATGGGCAGTATTACATCTCTCAAATGTGCTCTTACCCAAGAATACCTAGATGCCATTTGTGCTAAATATTTTGTTCCCGAGGAAGTCCATCCTCAGCTGCCAAGCCCTGATGCCACCATACTATGCATGAAAGACCAGCTGGTAAAGTTGGAATGTACACCCGATTCTTTGATTATGCCAACTACCGTATCTCGTTTTCTACCTTCTTCGTGTTTGTTCTCACCCATTTCCGCATTTCGTTTTCCCAATTATCCGTATTTGGATCTGCCAAGGTTTCTTATTTTGAAATCTTGTGCCGCGTTTGCAATATTGAACCCAATGTTAGTCTGTTCCGCTAATTCTATACTCACAATTATAAAAATGGCTGGTTTTTATTTTGTGTGACTATGATCATCAAATGGGTCACATGAATTTTTTATGTTAGTGTGGCCTTTTGTAATATTTAGTCACACAAAGCATGTTTGTTTTGGGTATTTAGTCACATATAATTAAGCATAAAGTAGCCAAAAGTGTTAATAAGTGTGACCATATGGTGTTTAAAGTGAAGAAATGTGTATTTTGTGTGACTATTGATCATCCAATGGCCACATGAATTTTATGTTTGTGTGGCCTTTTGTAATATTTAGTCACACAAAGCATTTTTTTGGGTGTAGTTAGTCACATACAATTAAGCATAAAGTGACCAAAAGTGTTAATAAGTGTGACCATATGCTGTTTAAGGTGAATAAATGTGTATTTTGTGTGACTATTGATCATCCAATGGCCACATAAATTTTATGTTTGTGTGGCCTTTTGTAACATTTAGTCACACAAAGCATGTTTGTTTTGGGTATTTAGTCACATACAATTAAGCATAAAGTGACCAAAAGTGTTAATAAGTGTGACCATATGGTGTTTAAAGTGAAGAAATGTGTATTTTGTGTGACTATTAATCATCCAATGGCCACATGAATTTTATGTTTGTGTGGCCTTTTGTAATATTTAGTCACACAAAGAATTAAGCAAACAATGACCAAAAAGTGTTAACAAGTGTGACCATATGCATCTTTTAGTCACATTTAAGAAATCAATATATATCAAAACAAAAGTTCAAATATAATATATCAATATAATTCAAATACAATAAACTGACTGTATATACTGAACCAATATAAAATTGTAATGACGTATATACTAAACTTCTTAATAAACTAAGGCCTTCTGACTCCTCTTCTTATTAGCTTCCTTTTGCATGGCATCACTAGAGACATAGATTTTTTTGCGCTTCGTTGGTACTTTAGGTACAGTTTTGTTCTCAACAGTGATCATTTGTATGATACTTGGTGGTGTTGCCTGCAGGAAACAAAAGCCGCGTGTATCAAACACTGAATTAAATATGAAGAATTTTATATTTATGTGGTTCATAAAACACATGTATGTACCTTGGATAAAAAACAACTTGATTCTTGGGCCATGCAACAAAACCACCTACTGCATCCAAAACTGTTGTGCAACCGTTACTTCCTACATCCGGTATAAATGCTGCATCCACTAAAGATTTATCAATTGACACTTTGTAGCAATCCTTTGGGAGTGCTTTGTTATGAAGCATTTATTTCCCATCACTCTTGTATATGGTACCCTCAGCAATAATAGTTGTTTTCTTTAAGTGCCACAGTCTGCACTTTATTGCTTAAAAATGATTTGTTTGCATGTATGTATCAGAAATTAGTAAACAAAAATAATATTGAACATGTTGAAATACATTACCCCCCCAATAACCCTAGTGGTAGTACGACTCATTTTCTTTGGATTGTGGGAATCTTGACTTTGAAGAAACCTTTCGGGATTGATCTGTCGTTCTATTAGCTCCCACAGATTTAACTGTTTCCTGTATGATTATAATAACACGGTATATTTTAAGAAATGTATGTAGAATTTAAAAACACAGGGGGGTGTTGTATTTATTAATTACCCTTTTTGGCATTTCTCTGATGCTCGCATCATTCTTGATCACATCCAAGAACAGTTGTTCAGCCCTACTCATCAGCACAGCTATTTTATGGATGAATGTCCACAGAGCACCTGCAATATAAATTATGAAATTTGTTGGGATTAAAAGGATTCTTAGTACTGTGATGATTACTGTTGGTTATGGTTTAGACTGCTGGTTCAGACTGAAGAAAAATTATACAAGTCATTATGTGCTGCTAGTACAAATGTTAGTATGCTAGTGCTAGTCACAAATGTTAGTATTATTAATCGTTGGCTCTGAGTTGGACTATTAGTTATTAGCTAGTATGTTGTGTTATTAATGCTTATTAGATATGCATGAATTATATAGAAAAGATTATTAGAATTGGGATGGAAACTTTTTGTAAGCCTATTCGTCTCCTTGGCTGTATAATAGGAAGGTCCTAGGGGTATTAGGTCAGATGTACCTGCTATCTATAGGATCAGTGTTGTGAGCGTTAATTAAGTTAATTAGAAAATGAAATTGTTAACAACATAAAAAAATAATCTTACACTCTTGTGTGTCAATTGAGTTGGCGTTGACTGCAACTGCCCCCCTTGTACAGCCAACTGATTTTTTAGTTTAGTCACCATTCCCTCTGTCTGTGACATCTTGCTGGACATACTCTTGATTAATAGTTCTTTCTCTTCACGTTCACGTCTCGCAGCATCAAGTTGACTTTCGGGTAACAAAATATCTGTCATACTGGCTTGCTTGTTTGCTCTCGTGGAAGATCAAAAATACCTCTTGTATGTCACTCCACTTCCCACTCCTCTTGCATAACCTCCCTTTTCCTTACCTAATACAAGTGTCATGGCATCAGTGCCTTGATCTACCTGCAAGGTTCCTTCTTTGATCTTGTCCTCAGTTTCTTTCTGCACACACAATATGGGAAATAGGTTATTATACGAAAATGAACATAATAAAAAAATTGTAACAACTTCAAAGTTTATCTCCCACTGATCTAATCTCATCATAATGTTATTCTCTGTCTTTTGATTTACCTCCTTTCAAACCACAGGGTACCACGGGTGGGTTCTTCATCTTGTTCAATTTCTTTTTTTTTCAATCTTATAAACATCAAATACATACACATGTAAGTTAAACCGATATAAACGAATGATGCTATGAAATGCAAATGTACATGTGTAATCTTTTACCTTTTTGCTCTTTCACATGTGCGTATCCACCTCGTCCTATTGTATGCGGATAAAGACACTTGGAACGCGCCATTTTACCTGCAGCTGATTTCACCTTGCAACACAAAATCATAAGGCGTTTAGATGTAATGTATATGAAAACACAAAATTATGAAAGATATATGGACTTAAATAAAAATGACTAATTAAAACCTTGTAAGCCTGGGTGGCCGTGTACTTTACAAAATTGACCCATTCTTCGGCTTTTAAAATTGCAGTATACTTCGCCGGGACTTCATTTAGCTTTGAAGGTGTATCTTGGTTGGGCAATATGTATGTTCGTCTCAATTTCGTTCTGAAATTCCTTAGAAGTTGACCAAGACGATTCATTACCAGCTTTCTGACTGTCAAGTCAACATCAAAGTATCGCTGCAAAGGTTAACAGAATGTTGTGAATTAGTTGCACATAATGTAAATGCAGGATAAACTTATGTAGTATTGGGTTCAAAAATATTAAATGTGTACCGTGATTTCATCCCATAGTTTATCTCTTGCTTCTGAACCCACCTTGTTCCATGCTAGAATCTTCAAACCTATATGCTCACGAACCATGTCTCCTAAAAAACTCAAAAACAATGCTCTGTGTTTTCCTGATATCCTATTCAACGCATCGAAGGTTACACTCAGCTTTACTCCACCGGGTTTTCCATATTCCATGCGAAACTTATATAACCTGGTTATGCCCCTCTTAACTACATTCCCATTTGAATGGTTGTTTTCATAATCCTCATGCGCATCATCAAAATACTCCTCTGAATGATATCCTAAATCGTCATTTTCAATTTCATTATCACTATCATAATTAGCCAAATGAGCCTGATCATCAATGGCTTGAGTGTCCATGATACTTCAGCAGCAATGTGTAAAAGAAAATAAGTAAAAGTGGTAATTAATGGTGTAAAAAGAGATGTTATTCTTTTGTTTTGGTTGCAGCCTTTTTTTTGGGAGATGAAAAGGGATTAATGATGAAATGGGGAAAAGAAAACCGTTTATCTTCCTATGTGAGTTTAAAAATTTTGGGTGCAATTTGGCTCCAAATTTAAAATTTTTTAATTAGTGATAATTTGACATTAATGATTTAAATTAGTCTCAAAAGATGCAATCATTTATAATTAAAAAGGTTATTAACAATTTAACTTATTTTAAAAAAATATAATTTTATGAAAATTAACATATTAAAAAGTGGTAATCTTACATGGTTATACACTCATCCATATAGTCTGAAAACCAATCGTGGGTATTCGGTCGTGGCTATAACCCCATGGTTATAAATAGCGTGAGGCGAGGCGTGGCGTGGCGGCATAGCCACGCCTCCAGCCTTAGGAGCCTTTGCGAAGCCATGGCGTATTTCAAGGCGTGACTAAAGCGGCAAAAAAATATTTATAGATTTATGTAATAATATCATATTTCATATACATATCGAGTTTACAAAAGGTTAATATGCAATCTAGATGAATTGGTGTTGATTTCATATGCTAGATGCAGCAGCTAGCAGCAGCAAGCTAGCAGAAGCTAGCAGCAAGCTAGCATGCAAGTAGCAACAGGCAGCTGCAGCAGAAAGCTAGCAGCAGCTAGCAGCCGTTAACAACGGCTAACAACGGTTAACAGAGTTGAACAGCGGCTAAACACAGTTAACACAAAAATAGCCCAAATTTGTACCAAAAGCTTCTAAAAATGGCGCCACGCCTTGCCATTTAGCGCGCTTTTGCTCGCCTTTTGCCGCCTAAACCCACGCTACGCCTAAAGCCAACGCCTAGGTCCATATCGTAACGGCGAGGCTACGCCTCACGCCTTAGCGACGCCTATGTGACGCCAAGGCGCACCTTTTAGAACATTGTATAACATTGTGCCTAAAAACCTTTAGTCATGACCAGTCCGACAAGCATAAACATAAACTAAATCACAAACATCCTTTGACACAAACTGTAACGGATCCCAATTCAAATGCACCCATGAATCTACAACTACATAAAGATTGATAAACGGAATGAAATGCAAGAAGGAAAAGTACTAATATGAAAGAAAACCTTTCCAGCCTCATCATTCGTACAACCTGTGTTTGGTTTTCGAAACAAACTATAGACGGTCACAAGCGCATACTACACTACCAAATCAAGGAGCTTAATAATCAAACAACAAAAAAATACTTAACAGGTTATTAACATACCATACCCATTCACATTATAATTTAAAGCTTCACATAATTATCCAGGATTACAACTGCCAACTTAAAACATCACAAACAAAATAAAAGCTTCACATAAAATCCAAGAACAAAAAACAACCATCAACAATACTGACCCAAACAAAAGAACCCTACACAAACCCTAACCATCCTCCTCCTTCACTTCAACTGCTTCTGCTTCTCCACAATCTCCTCTTCTGCCACAGTGAGCCAGTATTGCAAATCAGCCAGCTTCGCCTCCGCTTTACGCTGCTCATCTCTCAAACACATAATGGTGTCCCACACCTCCCCAACATCCTTCTGAGCTTCAAGCCCCGTAAATAAGGGTATTCAACTCCCCAATTATTCCTTGCGATGTTGGACTTTAGGCCCCATCCTCGCAATAAACCCATGCCGATCTGCAATCTGCCGAGTCACAAATAACTTCAGATACTCATTTTGATCGGTCTTACCACTTAGCTCGATAAGATCATCAACAACACTGTTGCTTCTGCTCTCTCCGGCCATGGTTAGTGTTAGGGTTTTGGTTAATTAGAGAGATCGAGATGATGGAAATGGAATACAATAGAGGTTGGTGCTAGAAACAAATATGGGAAGGTATTAAATAGGGGAAGTGTGTGGTGGAGGATGTGGCAAATGAAAAATCATTGTTGCAGCAGTTCATTAAGCGGCTTTCAACCCAGAGGAATAATGGATTCTCACTTCCAATGAACAGGAGTTTCATAATTCCACATGATATACCCAAACTAAAAACTTCCACACTCTAAAACAAGAACAAACTTAAACCACTTTAACTTACATTTTTCACAAAATAAACCCTCCCCTAAAAACAATATTTTTATTACAAAATTTAAAAAATTTAAATTTAAATTAAAAATTTAGAAAAGTTAGAAGTAAAAAATGTTAAAAAAAGCTACAAAATTTAAATTAAGACTTCCATAAATTTAATAAAAAAATAACTACAAAAATATAAAAAAAAACTCAACCCGGTGATTCCAATTTCGTTAAGTACTTACTCAACCCGGTGATTCCAATTTCGTTAAGTACCTTTTTTTAACAATTATACGTTTCACGCGGACACTATAAGCCACTACAACCCAATACATATGACCTAGGGGAATTCAAACAAAACTGTGAAACTGAGGAACCGCTAAATTTGAAACCGAAAAAACCCGCTTATAATGGTTCGGTTACGGTTGTTAGTTTTATATGTCTGCGGTTACCGAAACCGAACCGTGGCATTTTATACCACTGATTGTTCCAACAAACTAAACTGAACTGCTCCGTGACACCTAATGCATATGACCATATGATGTCAAATTACCCATTAAAAATGTGACCAGTGATATCCTAATGCACATGACCTATGAACCTTCTGAATTAGGTCTTTATTCATCGGTCAATGCATGGGTTCCATGTACACTAGCTATAATCACACTACAACCCAATGCTCATGACCCATGACCCATGTTAATTACCCATTGTCACCAGTCATGGATGTGTCGTAACATGAAGCTATAATCCACTACAACCCAATGCACATGACCCATGACCCATGTTAATTACCCATTGTCACTAGTCATGGATGTGTCATAACATGAAGACTAAATCTATACAACCCATGCACTATGGACCATGACCATGTTAATTCAGATTGTCCCAGTCATAGTGTGTCGTAACATGGGCACTTTCTAAGCAACTACAACCCAATGCATATGACCCATATGATGTCAAATACCTATTAATGAATGTGACCTAATGCACATGACCCATGACCCATATGAATTAGTCATTATCATCGGTCATGCATGGGTTCTATTACACTAGCTATAATCCACTACCACCCCAATGCACATAACCCATGACCCATGTTAATTACCAGTAACACCAGTCAATGGATGGTGTCGTACATAGACACTCTAAGCAACTACACCCAATGCACATGACCATGACCATGTTAATTATCATTGTCACCAGTTATGGATGTGTTCGTTTAACATGACACTCTATGCACTACAAATATAACCCAATGCACATGAACCATATGATGTCAAAATACCATTAATGAATGTGACAAGTGATAACCTAATGCACATGACCTATGTCCAGTATGAATTAGTTCATTATCACCGGTCATGTATGGGTTTCCATTACATAGCTATAATCCACTACAAAACAATGCACATGACCATGTCCTCATGTTAATTACCATTGTTCACCAGTTTGGATGTGTCGTAACATAAAGCTATAATCCACTACTACACAATGAAGGAACACTATGACCCATGTTTATTACCCATGTCAACAGTCATGTGATGTGTTCGTAACATGAACTACTAGGCAACTACAACCCATGCATATGACCCATATGATGTCAATTACCTAGTAATGATGTGATCATAATGCACAAGACCCATGACCCTATGAATTAGTCTTTATCACCGGTCATGCATGGGTTCTATTACACTAGCTATAATCCACTGAACCCAGACGCCCATCAATAGTCACTATGACATGACCCATGTTAATACCCATTGTCACCAGTCATGATGTGTCGTAACATGAACATCTAAGCAAACTACAACCTAAAAGTGAACGTCAGACCTTGACCCCGATGACCATGTTATGTACCCATTGTAATTATGTCGATGGAATGTGTCATAACATGACACAGTCTAAGCCAACTACAACTACTGTGAATCCGATGATACTCCCAATATGATGTCAAATACAACATATTAAATGTGATAAGTTGATAAAACCTAATGCACATGTACCACCTCTATGGGACCCAACTACTCCAAAATCATGGCGTAATTACATTGCACATGATCCAAACACTTCAAATCAAGTTTTTACCCATTTTCATTGAGCAATCTTCGGGATAGTTAGTGGCAGCGAATTAACTATATGTTGTTCCAGATGCATATGCATATCTAAAATGTTGTTCCTGCCTTTAGTACACTTATTCTTTCCTATGCAGTGCTTTGCAGGTTGAGCACTCTGCATTTCTTAAAGATCTTGGAGAATAGTCTTGGAGGTGTTGAAAATATAAAAAAAGGGTCCATGAAGGAAAGTAGCGTTTGGAGGTTGTTGGAAGTCCTGAAGAATGTTGGAGGTGTTGAAGGTCCTGCAGATGGAACTCTAGGAGAACTCATCAATTGACGAAGTCGGGTCTCTTTCCATAAAAAAATCGATATCCAAAATTTTTTGGGGGCTGTTAAATAATAAAACAAATCAATTTCTTTTGGAAGAACTAACCAATGATATTTATCATATGACACAAATATAATAAATGTGATTGTTCACCTTGATTTTTGTAATGCATAGTATTGTTTTTACCGTAACTCTCAAGGTTTATACGAGTGTTGGAGAACTACATCTCCTTTCTCCACAACTACACGTTAAAAGCTTTCAAATCTGGCTCCCTCTTCACCATCTTTTTATGGTTGTAATGTAGAGTGTGTGATATGTTTGATGGTTGCTGATAATATTGCTTTTATGATATAGAAGTGTTTGTGGCGGGAAGTTTAGAAGAGTTTTTCTACCTTTGCTTTATATTATCGTGGTCTAAGGTATTTTTCCTCTGATATTGTCGTGAAATATTTCGTAAAATTTGTGACAATGTATTCCCCCCAAAAATTTCATGAATCCTGTACCAAATTAAGCACAGAAACAACTCCTCCTAGAAGATTAATAGGCCAAAATAACCGTGCCACAACTCCCTCTCATCTCACCACAAATCCCGTCACCACACGCTTTATCAAGTCTCGTCGCTGTGACTTATCACGTCATAGACCACACTCTCGTCACCACTAGTATAGGATTCTTATATATGTTCCTTTAATTTTGTACACATCGTTTTAAAAAAATCATGTTTATGATTCTCTAATTAAAATTGTATTGATTATGCTGTAAATGAATTATTATCTAAGCAATCATATTTTAGACAGCTTTCTCTTTGATTTACCATTCCCTTTGATATCCCTCCTTTGGGCACTCATTCAAATCCTCACTGTCACTGCTACTTAAGTCAATCTTCTTCATAAACTGCTAAAGGAAATGAAATTAGGGTTCATGTATGGGTGATATTTATAAGGGGAAATGGGCCTCAACCATCTATATTAATTGCAACTAAAAACTGTTCTTAAGTAAATGATAAGTTTAAGGACTTAAGGGACTAAATTGTTTTAAGTTATATCAAGTTACCTGAATATGTTCTTTTTAACTTTGAGTTTATATTGGTTTTTGTTCACCGGACCCTTAAACTAACGATGGGGTGACCTGCAGGGACTACAACCAATTAATCTTCAATGGCGGACTTGGACTTTGAAAACCAACACAATATGGTGGCGTTCTTGACAAAAACAGAAGGGAATGATGATTTTGCAGACATAGTAGACTTCTTGAATGCTAGCTCTATCAGATATTCATTAACTGTAAATCCCACTGTATATGTTTCTAACATTAAGCAGTTTTTGGTCATACTGCAAAGACCAAAAATAAGAATGAAACATAAATATTATGTCAAAGGTTGCTGGCAAGAGTGTAGTAGTAACAGAATCATCAGTCAGGAGTGATCTTTAGTTTAATGATGAGGATGGTGCTACTTGTCTAACAAATGTTGAGATTTTAAAAACCTTGCATTTGATGGGATATGTAATGAGTTTCTGTAAACTTTCTTTTGAAAAAGGCTTTATTTTCCCCTCACTGGAAGTATCTTATACATACCATCCTACATTGCTTGAGTTCAAAATCCAACTCTTGGAATGAATTTTCAACAAATGTAGCATCAGCAGTTATTTGTTTAGCTAAGGGTCAAAAGTTTAATTTCTCAAAATTAATTTTTGATGATATGTTGAGGAACTTGGATCCTAAATCTATTTTTTTTTATGTATCCAAGGTTTTTACAACTATTTTTGAACAATCAAATTAAAATCTTTTTTACTTAAAGACATTTATAAACAACCTTTTCTTATAAAGGTTTTTGCAAACTTGGAAGGAAACGGCAAAGATTTTTCAGGCAAAAAACACACTTTGTTTCAAAATATGTTGGCAATTCATGTAGAAGAGGTGTGAAGGTAGGACAACCCTCTAAACCCCCAACCAACACCTTCCCCTGATCAATCCTTTCATGAAGAACAGTTATCTGATATTCCATCATCATCACAACCACAAAAGACCCAAAAATATAGGAAAGGCAGAAAATTGTCAAACAGGGTTCTTGATCTGGAGAAGGCAATGACTGCTCAAGCAAGTAGATTGCTATCTTAAAGAAGAGAGTCAAGAAGTTGGAAAAGAGGAAAAGATCAAGAACTCAAGGGTATAAAAACTCTTCAAGATGTGTATCCAAAAAGGAAGGAAGTTTGGTTAAGGAGGATGCATCCAAACATAGGCAGGGAATTTGCAATCCCAAGGTTAATATTGATGAAGATGACTTTATTGTTGGGTTTGATGTTGTTAGGATGAAGGTATAACACATGTTAAAGGAGATGCAGAGCAAGTGGTTATTGCTGCTGCAGAAGTAGTTAATGCTGGTGTATCTGTTAGTACTGCTGAACCAAAAACACCTCCAACAACAACAACAACACTTCTTGAAGATGATGATGTTACATTTACAGCTACCCTTTGTGAGATGGGAGTGAGACATCAAACACAAAATCAATTGTTTTTTAAGATGTAGAAGAATCTGCTAAGGAACAAAGAGAAGGCAAAGCTCTAATGGTTGAAGAATATGTTCCCCCCTCCAAAGAAAACTCAAAAATAGCTAGATGATGAAAGAGCTAGATTAAAGGAAGCCATGAGATTACAAGCTGAACAAGAAGTAGAGCATGCTGAACTAATACATTTAGATCATTTGTTGGCTCAAAGAATGCAAGAGGAGGAAGAAATGACTGAGCAACAAAAGAAAAGACAAGCTAAAGTGCTAGAATCAGCTAAGTATTACACTGAGGAGGATTGTGACATCATTAGGGCTAACGGTTGAGTCCAAATGCAGAACTTGTTCCAAAGATCTTCATAGAGAAAATGAACCTGGAGAAGACTTTTGAAACAAGGATGGTGAACTTACTATTTCAGAGAAAGAAGTTCTTTGTCTGAAACAGGGAGCTTAGCAAGGAGATACTATGCCTTTGACACAAACTCAACAAAGAACCTATCATGTCCAACTATCTAAAGCAACAAGGATCATGGGACTTCTGCCACAATTGAAGAATGTCTTCGATGAAGAGATCAAGGCAAAATATGAGAGGTTGGTCAAAAGTATAGCAAACTTTATACCTATGGGAGCTGAAGAAAGAGTGAAAAGGCCTAGACCAGAACTTCAGTCTGATACTTCCAAGAAACAAAAGACTACTGAAGTTAAGGAGGTTCCAGTTACAGAGGAGCCAGTAAAGGAACCAACAGCTCCTAGGGCGAAGAGGAGATGAGCAGCAATTCAAGAAGTAGGGAGACAGAAATCATATGGCTAGAAGAGGAACAGTTTGGGTCAATCAAGGCTAGGAAGAGCAGTTGGGTCTATCAACTACCTAAGGAGGAGAGAGTATGAGAAGAAAAAGAGGTGATTTGTTATGTTTTTGATCATTGCTTTTGATAAGCACAAAGAAGTAGACTATGAGATACTTGATTAAAGGTCTCCAATCATTGCATGGAACTCTGAATATTATGGACCGAAACCATTACATGATGAAATTGAGGTTCCAGAGGAGATCAATATGAATGTAGTCACCAGATTAAATGGAAGCAAAAGGTACTTTAGTGTATTGTCTACAGTCTTATCTATTTTTGATAGAGATGATTTGTCTGCTCTATACCAGCTAGTGATTGATAAATATCAAGATGAGATACCTAAAGGATTTGATTTAATACTTTGGGGAGATTTGACAACAATGTTCCATCCAAATAAAGAAGATGATTTCTGGAAATCTCAAGAGAAGTGGAATATTATGAGCTGGAAGTTACATAAATCAACTGGTGTTCATACTCTAAAGACTGACATTGAAATGGTCATTCACATGCTAGTTGAGAAGAAGTACCCTTTGATAAAGAAAGTGTTGTTGCAGATGTTGGAGTTGAAATTAGAAAGTGAAGATGACAATACTATGGCACTGAAGCTTATTAAATTCATCAAACCACAAATATGAAGAACCAGCTAAAGAAGTAAGGGTTGTTTTAGTGTTAGATTAAAGCGCTGCTTTAGGTCCGAGGTCAAGGGGTTGGCTTCTTTTGTTTTTGTGGGTCAGATGTAAGGGTTGTTTAGTGTTAATAATGTTCAGTTTGTGTCTGTGAATTAAGGTTATGGGATGTATAGAAGTTTTGCTGGATAATCCTAATTAATGAAAGTTATGATGTTTATTAAAGTTCAGGTGTTAGTTATGATGTTTAGAACTGGTTAAAGTACTTATTACTGCTAGGCTAAACTTAATACTGCTAAGCTAAGTTAAAAATGCTAGCTAGTACTTATTAAAACCTTATTAAAAGTGAAACAAGCTGAAAATAAGCAGAGGGAGAAAAAGCCACGGTTTAATAAGCAGTTTCTATAAGCACTCTTTAAGCTACTAGCCAAAAACAATGAAGCTTAAACTTCTATATTAAACAGGAAATGCATAACATTAACGAATAGGTTACTCTGGCAAGATGGTAACCCGCCTTGATTTGGTAAGGGGAGGTCAGGGTTCGATTCCTGCTGGGGTGTAACATCCTTTTTTATAAGCATTTATAGCTACTAGCCAACAACAATGAAACTTAAATTCTATATTAAAACGGAAATGCATTCAATTAACGTATAGGTTGCTCTGGCAAGATGGTAACCCGCTTGACTTCTGTAAGCAGGTTGCGGGTTCAATTCTTGCTGGGGGTAGAATCGTTTTTTATATTCTTGTTATTGAATATATTGGTTTTTTTGGGTATATTAGTCACTACAACTTAAGCTTTTAAAGTGACAAAAAGTGTTAATAAGTGTGGACCATTATTGGTGGTTGTTTAATTGAAGTAATTCTATGTTATTGTGTGACTATTGATTATCTAATGGCCACATGAATTTGATGTTTCTGTGACCTTTTGTAATATTTAGCCACACAAAGCATGTTTGTTTTGGGTATTTAGTCACATACAACTAAAGAACAAAGTAACAAAAGTGTTAATAGTTGTGACAATAGGGTGTTTAATTGAATAAAATGTGTATTTGTATGACTTTTGATTATTTTAATGGTTCACATGAATTTGATGTTTGTGTTGACCTTTTGTAATATTTAGCAACCACAAAGCATGTTTGTTTTTGGGTATTTAGTCACAATACAACTAACCATAAAGTGACAAAAGTGTTAATAGTGTGTAATATGGTGTTTTTAATTGAAGAAGAAATGTGTAATTTGTCGTGATTATTAATTATCCAATGGCCACATGATTTGATGTTTGTGTCAAAAATGAAAATTAAAATCTAAAAAGGTTGAAAATGATTTTTCTTAATGTAAAACTAAAGCTAATTTTTATAAAACTAAAATCTATTTTTTTGTATTTTTCTGAAACTTTTTCTATTATTTTTTGAATTTTCGAAAGTAAAAACTTAAGAAAAATGATTAAAAATAAAATACTCAATGAAAAATTACCAAAAATTCAGGGAAAATCTATTAAGCAACAAAGAATACTAGAAAAATGCTAACTCCCTAACAGCTTAACTAATAAGCCCTATAATAAGCTTAATAAGCTACGGCTTATTAAGAAAAGGGAAACTGAAATCGTGGTTATCTATTAAATGGTGCAAAGTATAAACGGATGAGCTATTGAAGCGTATTGGCAGAAAATAATGGCTGGCGAGGGAAGAGGTCTTGGGTTCTAAGGTGTCTGGCAATCACACCCCTTTTTAGTTATTTTTTATTTTTCAAATTTTTTACAAAAACTAAATACTATAATTTTAAAAGAAGACACGATTTTAAAAGCATTTTTTTATAAAAAATGGAACATAAGCTGAAAAGTCTAAATTAAGCTCTCTAGAGCTTGTGAAAACCTGCTTACAGAAGTGAGCTTTAGACTCACTTTTGCTTGATTTGACCTAAACATCTTGCAAAAAGCTCAAATTAAGCTCAAATATCAAACTCAAAACTGTTTAGAATCCTAAGGATGTCTATCAAACTAATTTTAACAAGCTAGAAATCCCTACTAACAACTAATGCTAAAACTAATCTAATGATAAAATTTGCAAACTCGGGAAAAAGCAATTAGAACAGCAAAATTCATTAGCTAAAAAGCTCAATAAGTCTGAGACATAAGCTACCCTTATGAAAACTTGACCTAATGATACATAAACTACAAGACTCATTCATAAAAACCTATCCTTTTAAATAAACTAGGAAATCAAAAATCTAAAATACTAAGCTACTACTTACTTTTTTTGCTTTTTGGCTAATTAATCGACTTTTTTAAGCTAACATGTACTAGGCAAATAATCTAGTAAATGAAAAACTAGTCTTAAACTAAGTAACTACGAGTATAAATAAAAAGCCTAACTGAATTTAAGACCTTAAATCCTACAACTACTAGCCTAAATTAAAGATTAATAAACCAGCAGTACTAACGTGATGTTAGAACTGCGATGCAATTTGATAAAAAGGCAAAAACCATATGCATGGATACGTTAGTGTTTATACCTACAAAACACACTCAAATGAGTGTGTTTGAACACATCAAAACACAAACAAGTCCTTATGATGGTTGTTTCAAATTTTCACACAAGCAAAACAGGGCAAAAATCCCCTGGTGCAAAATCAAGAAAAATAATAAGTCTAAAAATGATTATGATATAAACTGACATTTCAATCCAACTCATATCCAGATCGAAATAAGCCCAAACAAGCTAACAAAAAAAATCACCAAAATCCTTACTTTTAGGTCAAACAAGCTAAATCCAAACACTCCTTTAACTACTTGACAGATTTGATTAAGCAACTAAGTTGATAATCTAATGAATAAGACCTTAATACCAGATATCATAAAGCTTATATTACCCCTAATAAGCATAAATCAACAATTATTAAAACTGAATTTAGAGATCTACACTAGTTGCTAACTAATATTTTTGGTTTTTATATGTTTTTAAGACAGAAATGAAACTACTATGATCTAAAATAGTTAAGCTAAAAACAGATGATGAATAAGCACTAATTAACAATATTAAACTCAAATTAGCAACTAGAAAACAGATAAACACTTTTTAATAAGCAAATAAGCAAATCTAAACTAATAAGCAATTATTAGGCAATTAAACTAGAAATTAAAGACAAATGAATTTAAAAGCAAACTTACAAGTAGCTTTAGCTTAACAGAAGCTTAACATGTTCTTAGAGCTTATCTACTAGCTCTAGCTTATCATAGATAAGCCAGTAATAGTCCTTGGAGACCCTTCCATGATAGGTCTCCCTTCCAAAAGCTTACAAGTCCAAAATAGTTAAGGTATTAACTGATTTTAGGATTTAAGTTTATATTAAAACTGAATTGAGCTCAAATCATGAACTTATAGATTCATGAGAGCTGAACAGTAGCTTATATGAGCTTATGAGTAATAGTAGCAAGATATTGAAAAAAAAGTGAGAGCTTAAAAGTAAAATTAAAAGAGATTATAACAAAGCAAACTGGATTTCATTTACTAAAAACTCTGATTACATTGCTTGAAAAAGAAATTACAAAACATTTAAAATTACATTAACTTAAAACTAGAATTTAAACTAAAAATTTAAAAGCTACTACTAACTAGATACTGAATGTGTGTGAAGTGTGAGTATTTATAGGCTCCTGAAGAAGCTTCTAGCCCCCTTGTCAGTTAGACGCTCCTCCCAATTATATCCGTATGATCTTCTCAATGATTGGATCTTCATTGTCCACCCTTGGATCACTTTTCATCTCACACGAATTGCCAAGCTGGCAATCCTTGATGAGGCCCTTGTACTTGTTGTGTGAGTGATTGTAGAGTAAAAACCCATCATCCTTGTGCTTCTTACCATAGCCACGCGGCATTATGAGCTAAAGAGGGTGTTTGATTGACTTATTTGACCCTGCCATCCTGTTGTAGTCCTTATGAATTGACCAATGCACCCTTTAATTTTGATTTACCCTATCGTTTTGACTGAGGGGTGAAACTTGGGACGATGGATGAACAGTAACATGTTCTTTGCGCCCTTTTTTAACTGAATTTGGGTAAATCAGGTGGAAACTTTGGGGAAATTGCACATTCAGTCCTTGTGTTCGGTTATTTAAAGTTGTAGTGTAAAACAACTTTCAGAAATGTTAACTTAAATCCCTGTGGTTTAATAAAAGGTAAATGGGCTAGGGTATTGGGCTTTTGGTTATGGGCTTTGTATTCGGGTAGGGATTTTAAAGGTTTAAGGCCCATTTAAGGTTTAAGGGACTATTTGTGTAATTTTTTAGAACTTGGGGGACTTAAATGGAAATTTTGGGTTTTTGTCTTTTTATGGTTGACTTTGTTTGACCAGGGTTTGACTTTATTTGATTGAGACTTAACTTTTTCTGGCTTTGGCTTTGAATCTTTGGCTTTTCTTGTGCTCTTCCGATTCTCGTGTTCGTGTTTGCCCGTTTTTGACGGTTTTCTTGTGATTTTTTATATATTCATACATGCACACACAAAACACAAAAAAAGCATTTCTTTGCCATTTTTAGTCTGTTTTGGGTCATTTAGGGTCATTTTTGGTGTTAACGGATATGTGTATTTTACACCTATCAGTATTTTTGGAGTATATTCACGGATGGATATTCTTTTGTTTTTACCATGTAATAGCCCTTTTTTGATGTCTTAATTGGGCGGTCTTTTTTGATTTTATTGTTAACGATGATAGAAGGTGGTGGATCTTTTTGAATTTTCGAAGAATCATCGAACTTTCCACTCCCGGTGAATACGGCATTCACATGTTCGGTTTGAGCTTGAGGAGGAGGTGGGTCAGTCTTATTGGTTTGTTTTGAAGATACATTTTAAGACTTCGACCACTCATCTATTTTTCTTTCTACATTTTTATTTTTGGTTTGAAAATTCTTTTCATTTTGCTTCATCATTAAAATCATATCATTAACATTGTTCTTGAAAAACATATTTGTAACTCTTTGACCATCCAAGAATTTTGTGATTGATTTTTCGAAATCAGTTTTAAATTGAGGTTCTTGGTTGACGGGTTTAGACTTTTTGTTGGGTAAAACACCGGTAGTTTTACGATCGTCGCTATCATAGAGTTTCCAATGAACAGTTCTCATGCTACGGATACGTCTTTTGAAATCTTCGAGATCATTTCTCACATCATTGTTCAATTCTGTAAGCGATTTCTTAGAATCATTAGGATCATGAAGGGATTGGTGAGAAAACAAATCATAAGAATTTCGGTTTTGATAATCTTCAGATTGGATGTAATTGGATTCATGACGTTCACACATCGGCGTGTCATCGTTCATGTTGTTTCTAGAAGCGTTTCCATTTCTAAGCTCATTATATTTCTCACGCATATCTTCCAATTCTTCATTTAAGCTTATAACTTGAGAATCCATAGCCTTCAATTTTTTCATAAATCGAGAATTATCATTATTGCTATTACTTCCATCGGCGAAAGAAACAAATTTTTGATGATGTTCGTTTTTAGATTCAATGGACCAATCAAGTTTGAAAAGGACTTTGTCATCAAGAAATTGAAAAGCTTGATTATGACTTTTGTAAAGGAAGATTCCTCCAGCGGTTACATATAGGATTCCTTGAGTGGGTTCGTCTAAACCGTGATAGGATATTTGAATAATAGCTCCTTTGGTCAGACCGTGCCCATGGCATTTTCGAAGCATGCTCTTCAGTCATAACTAGGCTTCGGTTAGACTTTCACATACGAGTTGAGAGAAATTTCTGATTTCAAGTAAAAGACAGTTAAATAACGAAGGTGGAAAGAATCTGTTTATAAAAACTTTTCTCATTTGATCCCACGATGTTATAGACTCTTCATTAAGTTCATTAAACCAGGTTTTAGCATCATCGCACAAGGAAAAAGGAAATATCAAAAGCTTAATAGCTTCACTCTGCGTTTCACCGTATCAGAACATGTTGTAGATTGCTAGAAATTCACGGATATGGTCATGCGATCGGCCCGTTGAATACCATCGAATTTATTTTTCGAAATCATTTTTAAGCGAGTACTATTGATAACAAAGTTATTATCGACATTGGGTTGAACAATGGCAGAATTAGGAGTCGGTGCTACAATCTTGGCATTTTCCCACATAGGTTGATCATCGGGATCGAGGATTATTATTTCTTGGAGCGGTAAATTTGGTTCTGGTTCGACATCCTCTTCAGGTATATTTATGATGATAAATTCATTAACGATAGGATGTTCGGTGGAAGATATGTGTGATTCGATCTGAATGGATTCTTTTTGGATAATTTTAAATTTACAAGACCTTTTTATTAAATTTTTATTTAATTTATATATTAAACTTACTAGTTGTTTTCCGAAAAATAGAGGATTTATACATACGTTAAGCATTTTGCAAAAAGACATTTTTATATACATAGTTAAGGCTAATAGGATAATATTCAAAATAAAATAAATTATTTTCATATATATTTTTTATTTTTATATAGATTATATATATATATATTAGATATATTTTAGTTTTTATTATATATAGCAAATAAGGATAAATAAATAAAAGATTTTTTTTATAGGTATGGCGTACTTTAGGAAAAGTGCGCCGACTTTTCTAGAAATTTTATTCTTTTTTTAGAAAATTATAATAAACTAGATAATTACAAATACACAAGGCATATAATCGGATAAAATATCATTTCAAATGATTATAGAACCTAAGACTAGCAGATTGGGGGGTTTTGGTTTTTGAAATAAGATTCTGTTTGTGAAAATTTGCAGAAAGTGCGGCGTACTTGGGTAAAGTACGGCGTACTTTTTGGGTTTTCAGGAAAACCGCCGCACAAATAGGATGTGCGGCGTACTTCCTGAAGAAAAATAATTTTTGGTTTCCGTTTGCCAGAAAATGGTACGGCGAGTTTGAAATTATTTTTTTTAAACAAAATAGCACCAGAAATAAGCAACAAACTAATAACAACTTAAACAATTCCCCGGCAGCGACGCCAAAAACTTTGATGTGTTTCAAAAGCTTTAAATTTATAATACTAGAAATACCGATTTTACTAAAAGCACAACACTCGGGAAGTATACCCGTTCGTGTATAGTATAGCTTTAGGTAAGTCCAGGACGTTCCACGGGAATTGAAGTTTTCACAGTTTGTAATTAAGGTGCTAAGGTTAATAAGATTGTCACGGATCAAATTAACCAAGACGAGCATATATCGAATAATGCAAAGAAAGCAATTAAAAGATGATTCAATCAAATGATTAAGGTATGTTTGTTTAGGCAATGATCACTTTGATAATGAAGTGTTTGGCATAGTGTTTATAAGTTTAGAAAATATAGTTATCACAAGTTATAAATCCTTTCGGCCTTTAAATATAACTAGTGATTATATCGATTAATAACAACAAATCCTTTCGGCCTTTATAAGTTATTATAACCAATATATTAGATGGATTAATTAAACACATATATAAAAGAACCCTTTCGGCCTATATTCTTGTATAAAATATGTTTTACCAATTCAATAAACACATACCCAAACACTCCATATCCAAGATCACATTATGCCAAAACAAACATAAGATTTCTACTCCATGATCAAGGTAACAAAACACATAACATTCATCATGGATTCAACAAAGATTATATTCAAAAGAGTAACAAGATTCATACCAATTCCAAGAGCAAAGTATGGTGATTTCACAAGAATTCCCAAAGAAACACTTTATTATTATTCAAAGCAAAATCCGGAAAACTATGGAACAATTCCGTCACAATTGCATATTTGATGCGAAATAAACACTACAACTATGCCTCTTTGATGGATCAAAAACCAGAGCCCCCGTAAGACAAATGATGAACATGTAAGTATCCCAAGACTATCTAACCTTTTTTTCGAGTGCACATAGTTACGATTCTAATGGTGGTGATGATTTTGGTTATCAGGGTGGTTGGATCAAGGTTCTCAGGCCTTTAATCATCCAAAAAACACCCTTCTAAGGGTTCTAAACGAATGGGGGATTTTGTGTGTGAGAGTTGTGTAAGATATGAGAGGTAAAGGGGCCTTTTATTGGGACTTAACCGTTTCTTTAGGAAGTTTGAACGAAAGTGCGGCGCACTTACAATATTGTGCGGCGGTTTTAGGGACTCGATCAGAAGTGCGGCGCACAAGGGAAAAGTGCGCCGTACTTTGGCATTTTCTTCTTGAGATTTGTATGTGATGATATATGATGAGATGATTTCGTCCAAGGCATCATAGGGAGGTATTTATAGGCTAGAGATAACTTGGGGACCAAGTTGGAGATGTATGTGGATGGATTTTGGACCAGATTCATGAATTAAATGAATCTTCATAAAGTATGTTTTACTCATTTGTAAAACCGACTATTTTGGTAATATCTCAGTAGTTGGCCTTTTTCATGGTTTTAGATAATTGAATTCTCTTTCCGTGGCCACTTGAATCAACTCAATCCGAGTTCGTATGCTCCAGTTATGGCCAAAACAGTGGACAGGTGTCGGGAGATCTTTATCTTGAGTTTATTTCTTCGTTTAAGCTTCTTATCTTCGTGTATTCTTTCGTTTTCTTCCACGACACATACCTAGAACATATAATAGCAAATATACTTGATTAAGTACCGAAAGTTCACAAGAAATGATCAAATAAATGCAAATAACGCCGCCGAAAACATGTATAATTAAGGCGTTATCTGTTGGTAATAATAAAACCTATCTTATTCGAGAATACCCTATTACGAAACTTTAGGTCACTAGAAGAATGTAAGTCAAAATTTATAGTTCCAAAATGAAAACCGATGATGAGAGAAAACTCTCGGCGACCAAAATGTAGACTATGACCTTCCATATAATAAATGAGGAGCATATCATGATGTTGATCATCAACTTTATGCTGTCTTCGTAGCATATAATCTATCAGTAGTGGTTCATGGTCAAACAACATTAAATCTAACCAAGGTCTAAAACATGTACTCCGAAACAAAATACGACGCTTCACATCTAATTTTTGCTTAATCAACCAAAAATAATTCAATTTACTCCTAATGGTGACTTTAGATACATAATCCTGAAACAATATAAAGAACAAATAGTTTCAATAACAAAGGTTTTGACTATTAGTTTCAACTTAGAAATAAAACTAACACAAATAACAACATAATTAACAGAAGTGTATAACAGCCTACACCTACACACAAAGATAATCAAACATATATGGGTGTCCAAATAAAAAGATACTAAATATTTATTCTTAATACGCCTAGGATTACAAACGTACAATTGTGTCCAAATAACATGAAACTTGAAAAGTAATAAAGTAAAATAAATTAACTGTGGCATCTTCTAAATTAGTAAAACATCAGTTTATGTTCTTGGGTTCAAGTCACTAACACCATGGCATTGACTAATTTATTCTTTCTAACATCAAATGAGCACATTATTCATTCATCAAACAAACAATTATAACTTGGGTTCAAAATACACCTTAAATTAGTAACAATAAAAAACCAGTGAAAAAAACAACAACATTTTGTAAACTAGAAATTTAATCAATATAATTTCAACTTACCGGCATGCACCACATCTGCTCCAAGAAATCAATGATATGTGTTTGGAAGAAAATATTAGTGTTGGATAATATAATCGGAAGAAAATGGCAGATAGTGTTTGGAAGAAAATGGAGTTTTTAATCAAAAAAGGGGAAAACAGGGTAGATGGAGAGGTATGTGTGAGATGGGTGTGGGAGATGAAGGTGAGAAATGAAGTGGGACAGTATATTTGAGGTATTACCATTTTTTATGTTTTTAAATACACAAAACATATTTAAAATACTAGTCGCCCTAGTATGGTTGCCTTAAGTACGAGTCGCCCTGAGATAGATGTACTATATGTCAGTACTTTTAAAGATGTAAAATGACAGAAAAACCAGTCGCCCTAAGTACAAGTCGCCCTCAAAGTACGAGTTGCCCAAAATACGTATACCTTACAAATACAAACACTTGGCGGATTCTGGTTAAGTTGCCCCATCGCTCAGTCGTCTTGGACTCTTTTGGGAAAAAAATGTTTTTTCGGTTAAAGAGTGACTAACACCCAATTTTTTGGACCTTTTTCGGAATTTTCCCATAGTAAAGGGATGCTTGGTTCAAATAAAGGAATATGAATAGAAAAGGTAAAGGGAATACTAAGGAATGTAAATGGGTATTTCATTGGTGATTGATTATGCTTGGTTATACATCCTACAGATTACACATACGTAATAGATCTACAAGAAGTAGCTCGTAATTATAAGTAATATATTAATTAGCACTAGATTATTAATTTACAATCTGTTTGCTATAACATTCACAAACAACAATTTTTTTTAACTAAACTGTTAATAATTATCTATATATTTTGATGAATGGGTACATATGTATATGAAATATGACGCTGACATATTAAACTCTTCAGGTTATATATATAATTTACTTATCTTATAGTGGATTTTATGGTAATGCTAGATCTAAACGAAAATAGAAAAATAAAAAATTTCTGGACCAAAAGAATTGCTAGAACAAAAATATTTTTTGAAAAAAAAGAGTTGGTAGATACATAGGTAATGAATACCATAACCCCTAAATTGTAGGGTAATGGCCAAATACCTTGTTTAAGGTAATGTTTCATTGCCTTATAGTAAACCAAGCATTATTAATGATTTTTTTTCCCTTTCCTTTCCCCTTAATACCTTCAACCAAGCATGCCCTAAATATATTCAAACCAACTAGCAGGGTACCCGCGCAATGCGGCGGCGGGTACCCTGTGACTATATATTGTGGCGAGCAAATGTTATTCGGTTAAACGTTTTTTTAACAATAATTGTACAAACGAATGATAATTTAAACTAAAATAACTTTAAGCAATAACAATGCAAAGTATTTCATATCAAAATAAACTAAGGGTCAAACGAAAGAAGGGAACGTAAGTAACATCTTTGAAACATAATTTAAAATAGACGGGTATCTGCTTGTTGCGGCGACGAGTTCCTGTATAATTAAATTTTCGTGCGAGGGACTGGGCGAGGTTCAAAGGCGAGGGACTGGGCGAGGTTTAAAGGCCGAAAGAATCTTGGATGACTAAATCTATTGTGTGTGAAGTATGATTAGTTTATGTTGTAGCTTTTTAATTCTTTCATAAACCATGAGTTTTTTATATTAAGATTTTTTAACTCAAATTTTAATGTATATCAATAACATTTTTTCAGTTTTATATGTTACAAATATTAATATGGTGGTTACACAGTTTTCCCATTAAATCACTTATTTATCAATAATATAACCGTTACAAGTTTTGAGGTTACATGATGATAAGTGGGATGTTACCAAAAGGATTATAATAAGTAATGAAAGCATTACTTGTAACGACTCATATTTTTAATGACACATACATTTCTAGGCTTTTAATTATATGTGTATGTATTGATTCCATAGCAAAAGTAAAACAAATCTATACTAATTTGTTAATTTTCTTTTTAAGTAATGTTTTTCGTCTTAATTTTTTTAAAACTTCTTTTTATAGAAACTCTTAAATACATCATAAAGTAGTTAAGAATAACCGTTACAAGTTTTGAGGTTACATGATAATAAATGGGATGTTACAAAAGGGATTATAATAAGCAATGAAAGCATTATTTGTAACGGCTCATACTTTTAATGACGCATAAATTTCTAGGCTTTTTTATTATAAAGAACAAGAAAATCTAATTACAAATATGTATTAACAAAAAGCACCTAGTCGACGTAAATGATAAATAATATTTTTTGTGAAATCACAAATATAAAAGATGATAATAAAAAGTTTAGTAAATACATATGCCAAACTTTTTCATACGTTAGATGCCTAGTTTGCAAAAGCATTAGTCATAAATGTTCTAAAACCGAAAAAACAATTACGTAATCCCAAATGAAGTTATTCTCATATATACTATGTATATATTAGTTAAAGAAAAATGAAAACTTAAAGGAAGAAGAAGAAACTCATCGTAGTGGGGAACAATCTTGAATATGGAGAATAACATTAATAATCTACTGAACAACCCAAAAATTTTAAATAGGTTAGCAAGATCTAACACCTCGTTTCCTTATCAGGAAACCACAAATCCATTTGTATGCCGTTGTCCATAAACTTTATCACGTGCAATATTAGTTAAAGAAAAATGAAAACTCAAAGGAAGAATAAGAAACTAACCGTAGTGGGGAACAATCCTGAATATGAAGACTTTTTCATAGAAAATAGAGTGGGTGTGTTATTGTGTGTGAGTTTATATATGTTTACCAAATGGTCAGTTACAAAGTTGCAGTGACCTTTTAAATGAGTTGATTATTATGAAAAAAACGTATACATTTAAGGTCATTTAAGATTAGGTTACATATTGACTTGTAAAAACGTATGCATTTAAGGTGATGTTGACTAATGACTTGTATTAGATTTCCCAAAGAAGAAATGTTTTTTACTTAAAAATTTTAAGACTTCTTCTAACATTAGAATGGGCTAAATGTTTTATAAAGTAGTAGAGATAAATATCAATATTCTTTTCATTTTGATAGTAGTAGCGAGAAGATTAAAATTATATGTTAGAAACACGAAAAGTATCGGTCACTTCCAATATAGTTAGTCGTAGCTCGTAAATTAATCAAATGTATTATTAGTAAGCTAACCGGGACAAAAACACATGGAAAGCCCATGGTCGGTTACTTAAGTTGTATAAATACCATTTCCACACATAGAGAGGGTGTTGGTTGGTTGGTTCATTCACACATACTTTAATCTTTCATTTTCTCTTAATTTCTCTCACTAGAACCTTCCTCCCATCCACTTTATCTCTCTAAAATTTCTTTGTAGTTATTTGGTGTTATAGATTACTAGCATATTCTACAATTGGTATCAAGAGCCATGGAGTGATTTGTTAAGTTTTGTGTTTGTTTTTCTTTTCTTTGTCTTATTTTTTCTTGCTATCCGTACCATTTTTTTCTTTTGTTTTCGTGTTTTCAAAGCTTTTTGTTACACTAAAAGATCATTTACATAGGTAAATTTGATCTAGTATCTTTATGATATAGGTGTACATGCTTTGAATCAAGAAAAATTTCATTTTTGTGCATTTTAGTGTTCGAAAAGTTTTAAAAAGTACAAATCTTGATTTCAAAATTTTTGGCTAAAAAACCATAAAGTTTGCATTTTTAAGGTACCTATAGGCTTAGTAATACTAGTTGTACAAGAAATTTTTAGAAAAAAAGATCAAAAGTGAGTCTTTTTGTGTTTTCAAAGATTTGAGTTTCATACCAGTTGAAGGTGAGTTAACAATTTTCTTGAACAAGGCGAGTTAGCAATTTTTCTTGTACAAGGTGAGTTAACAATTTATGTGGTCAAGGAGATTTAGCAATTTCAGTTCAAGGCGAATTAGCAAGCTTCTTTGTAAGGCGAATTAACAAGCTTTCTTTACAAGGCAAATTAGCAAGTTTCTTTGTAAGTCGAATTAACAAGTTTTCTTTACAAGGCGAATTAGCAAGTTCCTTCTCAAGGCGATTTAACAATCTTTTAGGACAAGGCGAATTAACAAAGTGCTAATGCAAGGCGAGTTAACAATTCTCCTTTAGAAGGCGATTTATCAAGTTCTATTTAAAAGGCGATTTAACAACTTCTAAACGGAAAATTATTCACTTGAACTTAATTCAAAACTCAAATTTGCTAAAGTAAATTATACGGTTTATCTCTTTGATTTGTAAAATCTTGTAAAACATTCAATTGTTTTCCCGATTTTATCAAGAGTTGTAAAATCTCGTGTAGTTTCAAGACATACAACAGTTAAAAGACAACTCACTAAGCAACACAATTACTTTCAATCACCGATCGATCCACATGTAATCTAACAACATCAAATCAAAATGGATTCAGTTATTCCACTTGGACAAAAGAATACTCTTGCTGAGTATATGATACTCTTCGGTGTTGACAATCGTCCACCTATGTTGGACAAGGACTTGTATGATTCTTGGAAAAGTCGAATGGAACTTTATATGCAAAATAGAGAGCACGAAAGAATGATACTTGAATCAGTTGAAAATGGTCCACTCATCTGGCCTACTGTTGTAGAGAATGGAGTGACCAGAACCAAAAAATATGTTGAATTGTCTGCTGCTGAGAAAATTCAAGCTGATTGTGACATGAAAGCTACCAATATCATTCTTCAAGGGCTACCAGCTGATATCTATTCACTTGTGAATCATCACAGAGTTGCTAAAGATTTATGGAAGAGAGTTCAATTACTGATGCAGGGTACCTCTTTAACTAAGCAAGAGAGATAGTGTAAGTTATATGATGCATTTGATAAGTTCACTCACATTATAGGGGAAACACTTCACAAGTATTACTTGAGATTCACTCAGTTGATTAATGATATGAATATCTACAACATGAAAATCGAGCAATTTTAAGTTAATAAAAAATTCTTAAATAGTCTTCTACCAGAATGGAGCAAATTTGTGACGGATGTCAAGTTAGTAAAGGATTTGCATACTACCAAATTTGATCAGCTTCATGCCTATCTTGAACAACACGAACTCCATGCAAATGAAGTCCGTCTTCTGCGTAAACGTAATCAAGATCAACTTGTATTTATTGCAAATCAGCAGATGACACCACCCCACTTCAACACTTATTAGTCTTCATACAACAATCCTCAGCTTCAACAACAGTTTCCACCATCTTAATATGGATTATTCATCCCACTCAACATTACTCATCTACTTATCCATCACAACCTCAATTCAATCATTCATCCGTTCCACCATCATATCCATATCAGTCTCAAATGAATCATCAAACCTCATCTGTTCCACAAATTTCTTATCAATCACCTCAAGTTACTACACAACCGATTACAGAGTCACTTCTTGTGGACTTAGGTTTTACTATTCAAGTATTCTCTCCAGGAGATGATCTAATTGCTTGTGTCAACAAGGCAATGGCTTTTCTAGTAGTTGTAGCTTCCTCAAGGTTCCCCTCAACCAATAATCAACTTAGAACTTCATCAAACCCAAGAAACCAAGCCACTATTCAAGATGGCGGGGTCACAGTACAACAAGTTCAGGGGAGACAAGGTCAAAGTTATTCTAGTACTGGGTATAAGAGTAATGCTACTAGTTCTGGGGGAAACAATGTAAGCGGACAGGCAAGGATTGTTAAATGCGACAACTGTCAAGGTGAATGACATATGGCTAGGCAATGCACTCAGCCTAAGCGACCGAGGAATGCAGCATAGTATAAGGATAAAGCAATGTTAGCTGAAGCTCAGGAAGCTGGACAAATTTTGGATGAAGAGCAACTCGCATTTCTTGCAGATCTAGGGGTTCTAGACGGTCAAGTTGTTCAGACAATCATTCCAAACAATGCTGCTTTTCAGAATGAGGATCTTGATACTTATGATTCTGACGGTGATGATATCTCGAATGGAAAAGCGGTTCTCATGGCAAACATTTCCAACTATGGTTCTGACGTTATCTCAGAGGTACCTCATTCTTAAACCTATCTTAATGATATGGAAAATAAAAGTGTGCATGCAATGCAGGATTTTGAACAAACACAAGTTGTGGATTTTACAGATAATGAGATACATAGTGATAGCAATATCATTCCGTACTCTTAATATTTGCAAGAAACACAACATGCAAATGTTCAAGATACTAATTTGTAGGCACAACAAGATTCAATGATCTTATCTGTGATAGAACAAATGTCAGAACAAATGATTAATCATGTAAATAATTGGGAAAAGGCTAATAAGGAACAGAATAATGAATCAGTAACCGCTGAGCTAGAGAGATATAAAGAACAAGTCAAAACTTTTGAACAACGTCTTAATATTGATTTAACCAGTCTTGAAAAAATGATTGATTCTCAAATGGATGATATGATTAAAGAGAAGCTTGCACTGAAAGAACAAGTTGACTCACTTGAGCAAAATCTTTCTAAACAAATCAAAGAAAAGGAATGTTTATTGCAAACATTCACTGTTTTCAAAAGTGAATCCAAAGAAAAGGAAGATAAATATATGAAAAACGAAATTGATTTGGAAAAGAAGATAAAGGAAC
The DNA here is from genome assembly GCA_026074375.1 of Tanacetum coccineum. NCBI lineage: Eukaryota > Viridiplantae > Streptophyta > Magnoliopsida > Asterales > Asteraceae > Tanacetum > Tanacetum coccineum. The sequence goes on along the minus strand of BQNB010026454.1, from coordinate 11,854 downwards.
TTGATAACATTATTTTTAAAGTGGGTCAATCTGCTTAAACAGTGCACATGTTAACTAAGCCACAAGCTTTCTATGATAATATTCACAAACAAGCTCTAGGTTATCAAAATATGTTTTATCTTAAGAAAGCTCAACGGATTAAACCAACCTTGTATGATGGTATTGTTATTTCTGCTAAACATGTTGCTATGCCTGTGATTGATGATGAGGAAACATTGATTTTGGAAGAAGAGAGTCGATAAAAAATGTTTGAAAAATAAAAGGATCCAGAAGCCATTAAACAAAACATTTCTCATAAACCAATTGATTATGAAAAATTAAATAGACTATCTGATGATTTTGGGAAACGTTTTACTCCACAACAAGAATTGTCGGCTGAACAAGCTTTCTTGTTGCGTATGTCCAATCCTACCAATAAACCTTCTGATGCATCACCTATCAAAATAAAAGCTCCTAAGGAACTTCCTAAGGTAAGCTTGGTGAATGAAAGCCTTAAAAAGCTTAAATTTCACCTTGCTAGGTTTGACAACGTGGTGAAGATAAGGACTACACCTGATGCTCGTACATAAGGTGAATGGGGGTTTGAACATACTAAAGCTGTTTTTAACAATGAAATTATTCCATTTCTAAAATCTTTAAAAGACATCTTCAATGTGTTTGATAAAGATCTTCTAAATGAAATAATGGAAGTACAGACAGTTTTTGACCAAATAGACGCTGCTATTCAACAGTCTTTAGTTGACAAACAATGTTTGGAAATTGCTAAGAAATAATTACTTTTGGAAAATGATCGACTCTTACAACAAATCATGTCTCAAGATATTCTTTTAACTGTGATGAATTCTATTTCTTTGTATGGTGAATCTGTGAATATGGAAAGAAAGAAAAATGAATATTGTGATAAGTGTTTCAATCTTGAGGCCAAGCTTTTGAAATCACAAAATGCGCATAATGATCTTTTGAAAAGTTACTCACAACTTGAAAAACATTGTATTTCTCTTGAATTATCAATACAATTTAATCAATAAATTTTTCAAAAACGTGAATCTTGTGATAATCAAAATGCTCTCGAAATTCTAGAATTTTTTGAAAATAATGATTTGAAAGCTCAGCTACAAGACAAAGACACTACCATTTGTAAGTTGGAGGAAATTATAAAATCAATGAGAGAAAAGTCCAAGGAAGAGAATGTCAATTATGATTATTGTGAAATAGAGACCAAAAATATGGAACTGGAAAATAGTGTGGCATAACTGCTTTTGGAAAATGAGCGTCTTTGTAATGAAATTAATTATGTGAAACATGTTTTTAAAGAGCAGTTTGACTCAATCAAAAAGACATGTATTCATACTAAAGAACAAAATGACTCTTTAATTGATAAACTGAACTTAAAATCTGCTGAAAATGAGGATATAAAAGCTCAAATTCAAGATAAGGTTTTTGTGATAACATCATTGAAAAACGATTTACGAAAATTAAAAGGAAAAGCAATTGTTGATATTGCTGCACAAACACCATCTGCCTACACTATTATTCCAGGCATGTTCAAGCTAGACTTAGAACCTTTAACTCCTAGGTTATTGCAAAATAGGGAAGCTCACATAGAATACCTTAAGTATACTCAGGAACAAGCTGATATTCTTCGAAGAATAGTCGAAAAAGCTAAAGCAAAACAACCTTTAGATAAAGAGTTAGACTTTGCTTGTAAGCATGCCTAACGAATTCAGGAGTTACTTGTATATGTTCGAGATACATGCCCTAATGCGATTAAACTTAATGAGAAAAAGGTTGCTGTCACACCCAAAAACAAGGTCAAGAAAGTTAGGTTTGCTGAACCTCTCACATCCTCAAGCAACATTAAATAGGTAGAGTCATCGACAACATTAGATTCTAACACACCTGTGTTGTCTCCTAGAAGATTGAGTGTTCTACTAGTAATTGCGGATCAAAGCCTACAGGCAATAAAAAGAATGATAGGATCTCGCGAACACCAAGTAGGAACATGAAGAATAAAGTAGAAGCCCAACCTAGGAAAGTTAATAAAAAGAATCATGTTGTTGAACCTATTCGTGATGTTAATGTTAAGCATTCACTGTTAAATGCTTTAAAAAACTTAAGTAGGCTGTAAGCTCTAGGCCATGAAAAGCTCATGAGCCCCAAGCCTTGCAGTCCAATATTTTAGGGTATAAAATACCCCCTTATGCCTTAGAGAAGGTGTTGGTTGTTTATTTGTTTCACACACTTAATGCATTTTTCTTATTTTACTTTCTCTTTTAAAGTGTTCATTTAACCACTCTCTCACTAAATCACCTCTCTTTCCCTCTTCATCGTATGTTATTAGATAGTCTTCATATTAGTATCAAGAGCCATGAAGTGGTGGGTTTAGTTTTTTGTGTTTTTACATTTGATTTGTTGTTGTTTTTCTTGCAAAATCTGTACGTCCTTTTTCTTATTTTTCTTTGTTTTTGGAAGCTCCTCTATACACTAAAAGATCATTTACATAGGTAAAGGTGATCTAATTATTCCTTGGATATAGGTGTATTGTGCTTAGAATAATGATTGAAAAATATCACTTTTGTTTCAAATTATTGTGTTCGAAATCTTTATAAAGAAACAAAATTTTGATTTTTACCTTTTTAGCTTAAAAAACTTTAAAGTTTCTTTTTTCTTGTTCCTATAAGGGTTAGTAACACTAGTTCAATACACATTTAGTTTTATTTTTTGCAAAACAACATAAAATGTGTTGTATTAGGAATATAATATCGGTTTTTTTTAATGTTTTAAAATTATTTTGAATCTTTATTTTTAATACCCCCCCCCCAACTTATATTTAGTTTCAACGATTTACTGGGTTTGTGAAGTCTCATACCGATTTACCCCAAGGTAATTGGAGAAGGAGGAGGAGAGCAAGAGGGGGAAGACGAGAAAGAGGGAGGAAGGGGAAGAAGAAAGTGTAGACTTACCCTCCGTGGAGTAGGAAAGAAGGAGTGAGGTCAACACGAGGGGGGGGGGAGAAGCCTCAAACGCGGTTCCGCCCTACTAATTTGACTGTGAGTACTGTACAATTCGAGAAAGAGAAGAAGGGAGGAGGGGAAGGGGAGGAAGGAAAGTTTATAATCGGAGAGAGAACAAAATTTTGAGAGAAAAAACGAGGAAAGGAGAATGGAGGAACTAACGATCGTACTTACTGACGTAAGGAAGGGAAGAGAATCTACTAGAGAAGAGAATCCGGAGAATTATTAGTGCATTTTTATGTGTAAAGAGGGGAAAAAAAGGAGGGACACTTTGATATGTGAGGATTAAATATTTGCTGAAGGAAGAGATAGAAGAAAGGCATGAGAAGGGAGAGAAAAAGAAGAAAGAAGAGAGGAGAAAACTTGAAGGAAAAGGATCAGATGGACAACTACTTCTTTTAATCTCAACCGGATCTACTGGTTTCTAGGGGGTTTTCAACGATCTACCTAGGTTTGTTGTTTCAATTTCCTAACTACTGGTTTGAGAGGGGGAGAAGAGGGGGAGAGTTTCTCCCCCATTTTTGATAGAAGAAGAAGAGGGGAATAAAAATCACAACTTAAAACGAAATAGTCTTAGTTCAAAAGCATATTTAAATTTAAGAAAAAGAGATTTTCCCTATATTTATTAAATCAAATATATTATACTTAATATAATTATACATCCTTTAAACCAAGGAAATCCTCCACCTTTTAGAAGGCTGCAACATCAGTTGTGAGCCGGCAAGATGCAGCAAACTTTTATCAGTCTCGGATAATTACTATGTGCCTTATTTAGAAGACTGTAACATCGGTTGTGAGCCGGCAAGATGCAGTAAACTTTTATTAGCCCATAGTTTTTATTATTATTATTACCTCATTTTTCATCATTTTTTTCATTTTTTTGAACATTTTATATTACCATGATATAGAGAAAATTTCTTTTTAGAAAATTTAAGTATAAATTTGAACTAAGACTAAAATTATTGATATCGACCATACTTCAAAAATCGTTGATATAAGTTTAATTTTCAAAGAGAGCACGTATTATTAGTCCGGTGAGAAGCTTATGGGAGAAAAAGCCCCAAACTACACTTATGAGCTCTTAAGATTTCCAACTAATCCTTGTTTAGCATCTAACTCATAATTAACTCTATCATTTCTTGTTCTTCGCAAATTTAAAATCTTTAATAAAAAGATACGCGAATGCTTAGTCTAAAAGTTAAGGGCCAAGCTAGAGCTCAATACGCTCGATCGAGTCAAAATTTATTCTTATTCTACCCAGCAGAAAAGTCAACATTGTGATAAAATCACTTATTTTATTTTTGAAAATTTTTAAAATTTTTCATTTTTTTGGTATTTTGGTGGTAAAAACGGGATTACGTGAAAACAACGACTGCAGGCACAATCAAATCGAAAAATCCATTAAGATAAAAAACATAAAGATAAAAAAAGACAAAAAAAACATGCATAAAGATAAAAAACATGAACAAGAATAGGCTTGAATGCATAAAGATAAAAAAAGACAGAATTGCTTAAAACACTTTAAAACTGAAATTTCATTAAGTAAAAGAGGATAACAAGACTTTTAAAAGTAAAATGACAGAATTTAAATAACATAAAACATAAATAAAAACATTAAAAGTAAAATTATACTACTCCTAAATTACATATCTGTTACAATGAATGAAAACCTAAATTATTTATAGAGAAATCTATGAAGGTCTTCATCTTCAATGTGTGCTACTTCTGTGAGTGAGTTGTGAAGTGTGTTTCTTGTGTGAGAGATTTACAAAATCATCATAGCCATCCATTAAGCTTGGTCACCAAGTAGAATGATCTGGTCCCTTGATTTGGGTCTTTAAATTCTTGACGAATGGGAGTGGAGAGGATTGCCAACATGGATTTGTTAGTTTGTGGTGTGGGGTAGTGGTGTGGGGTTGAGGTGCAGGGGTTGAAGACATAGGAATAGTAAATTTGGCGGCAAGAGTGATATTTTTGTTTATGGGTTTGATAGGTTTAAAGGGTAACGGGTGTTAGCCTTGTTTTTGTTTAAGGACTGGCACTGTTAGTCCTTTTGGACTAACGGTGCAAAGCATAAGGACTGACTATGAAATGGTGTTAACAGCAGTGTTTGTTAAGCTGTTAAGGGCAGTTAAGTGTTGGTGGGCTTTTAGGCTTGTTTTAAGAAATGTGCCTTAATGGTTTAAGGCTTATTAAGCCTTAGTATAAATACCTTAATGGGCTGACCCAGCCTATTAGATGGGTGCGGGTTGGCCCATTAAGTATTTCTTCAGTTTTGGCTTTGACTTGTTGACTTTTTTACGCTTTTCCATTCCCGTGCTCGGTTTTGTTCTTTTGGCTTGATTTTGTGTCCTTTAGTGAATATCTGATACCTGCACATTATATAAAGCAAAACAAGCATATATTCGGCATTTTATGTCCATTTTTGGTCATCATTGGTCATTTTAGCTTGTTTTAATAGGTAAAAGGTATGTATAATTAAGTACATACCAAGCTCGTAGTCTTTAAACTTCAATCATGAACTTATGATATGTTGTAGTGATCTTTGACTTTAGGCTTTGGCTTAATGGTTTGAACTTGACTTGAATGTGATCTTTAGCTTCTTGAGATCATCAACCAAGCATAATCTCATTACATCATCTTGTAATCTTGCCATCTTGTGATCTTGTGACTTTGGACTGACATGCTCATACTTTTCTTGATATGATAAATTGAAAGCTTTAAGGATGCGCTTATCTTGAAGTTCTTTAACTTTAACACTTTGACGCTTCAAGAAGGACATATAGTATCAGAGTAGCGGAAGTCTTGAAACATGTACTTAAGCTTTCATGTAGTCTTTATAAATGTCAGTCGAGTATGAGCATGCGGCTATGAATCTGACTCGTCCACGTCTAGCTGCTGCCATCATCGGGAATACCTGCAGGTTTAGGTTAGTGATAATCAACAGATATAGATGAAAGTGTCTTTGTCACTTCGTTAAAAACGGTTGCAATAACCACGGTTCCTCGTTGATCAGTATAAATACTGCTTGTGATCAGATAGAATTCTGAAGTATCTTCTTGATAGGGTTTTGCAGTTGTACTAGCCGTTCTCATTACCGAAACATCTCAAAGCAAATAGCACGGTATGAGTGAACCAGTGAGTTACTATCTCACTGATTGAAATAAAAATTAATTTGAAAATCAATCGACGTGTCACTTGTTAAAGTGTTTTTGTGACACATTGAGAGTTTTAAGCATTTCAAAGTTCATCTACTATGATTCGAATAGAATCGCACCATTGTTTCTTTCCAGTTGTCACAAGCTTGATTCGTATAGAATCACACAAGTTACCTACCATGAGCTTGTTTGATGTTGGCTCAAGTAAGATTTCCATCTTCACTGTGAATACTTAAGTTTCACTTGGATGTTCTGGCAAAATCACAAGGATAATGCGTTGGACTCTTAATATATTTCTTGTTATTCACATTGTGTGACTTAGCAAGCATAATTTTGACAAGTGTCCTAATGAGATTTATGGATGATCTCTTCTTGCTCTAGACTCAATAGTGCACTTTGGTTTTAGTGATCAGAGGTTGGAGCGGACTGCCACCTTTTCAATACCAACTAACTCGGAGTGAGAAAGTTGATAGAAATGCGTGTAATCTCTGTGAGAAATGAAACATAAATCTTTTGAGAGATTCTGAGTGGCTAGGGAGGGTTGTGCATTGCATCACTGGGTCCATGATGTCAGTATTTAATGTCAACAATCATCTTTGTGATTCTTGACAACAAATGTATTGACCCAATTTTTGCCTAAACTTTTCTTTTTAATTCTTCAACCCCTTTAGTGCTTACCGAGACTTCATAACTAGTACCTTGTTGGGTTTGTTCCAGTACTAGCTCCATCTCAGTCGACACTCTTCCTTTATTCTCACTTTTACTCCTTTTTTCATACCTAGGGACTACTACACTATCTAGTGGAATATCCCTGGGTAGATCCCTCCGGTTCTGGCTGGATCATGGGAATAAATACCTAAACTTAACCACCTTATAACTCTAATGCAGTAATATAAATGGCCGGTCTTTTAGTATTTCCACATAATAGCCAATCACGTAACCATTTGCCCCCCCTTCATATGTGCATCGATTAATCGAAAGAGTTTAGCACATATGTGGGAAAGCATACACTTAAGATCTCAAAAATCACATTCTTAGCCATATATTTTAATCACTGGTATGTGTTTAATTACACATACCGTTTTCTATCCAAACCGGACTTAAATGACAAAAAACGTACCAAAAATACATTGTATTTGTATGTTTTCACTTATATTGTGCAGGTAACGGATAATCAAGAAAAGGACAAAATTGAAGCCAAAACAACAAGAAACGAGCACGAGAACGAAAAGAGCGTGATAAAGTCAAAATCAAGTCAAAAAGTCAAAGTCAACTCCGAAAAGTCAAAGACAAAACTAAGGCCGACATTGAAGAAATACTTAATGGGCCAACCCACACCCATCTAATGGGCTAGGTCAGCCCATTAAGCTATTTACACAAAGACTAAAAGCCCAACTATAACTTGAGGGGCTTAAACTGCCAAACCCTCAAAGTTATACATGCCAAGGACTAATTTTACAAACACACTTATATACTTGGAGGGCCTTTTTTGCCTAAACCCCAAAACAATTACACCACAAGGACCATGCATGCAATAAACCAATATAAGACGAGTGACCATTGTTGCCAAACATCCAAACTTTCACCCCTGCTCACCCTTTTATACATCCCTTTCCTGCCAAACTTAAAACCTTTCTCCACTGTTCACGCTTCCCTATCCCCCCTGCTTGAATACTGTTCATACCCAGCCAAACATGTCATTTTCCCACCACCCTACACCCACATGGGCTCTTGCCACCTTGGCAATCCCATTTGCCCCCATTGGACTAGAAAAAAATGACGCAAGATCAAGGGACATGATCATTTGGTTTGGGCTCCATGTTAAAATGGATGGCTTAGATGGGCTTTTGATTTCTACTCTCACAACAAGCACACCAGCAGAGCCTCTCAGCAAACAAACACAACTAGAAGAAGACAAAGACCAAAGAGAGGGCAAGCACTTAGTCGTTTAGTATAAGTAGGACACATTTGTAAGCCTAAGGGCAAGTAGTTTTTTTAGTTTCACCTAGTCTTAGTTTTAAGTCATTTTAAGTTATTTAAATTCTATGTCTTGTAAACAGTTTTCAGTGTTAATGAAAATTCCAAGTTTTTTTTAAGTTAAGTTTTGAGTTATACTTTTTCTTATTGTTAAAAGCTCCTCATAAGTTGTTTTAAGCTCTATTTAATCTTATAAGCTAGCTGTTTTAAGACAAGTATAAAAAACTTAAGAAAATTTTATAGAAATCCCAAAAAGAAATCACCCCTAAATTACCACAGGTTTTGGATGAAAAGTAAATAATGGAGGTGCTTATGGGTTTAGTAGAGTACTTATTTATAAACTGGGTAGGTCTTTAGAGCTTATTTAGGTCCTTTAATCCCTGTTTATAGCAAGGGATCAAGTAAGTTTCCTTTTTCATATTTGCTTATTTTTACTGTTCATCTGCTTATTTGCTTATATTTCGGTTTTTTTTCATGCTTATTCATGTTAGTTTATGCTTGCTTATGCTTATTTAATGTTTTCATGTTTTTTATTTTAGTCTTGCTTCGAATCTGTCCTTTATGTGCTCTTAAACTGCTTATCTCTTACTTGCTTATTTTTCTGCTTATTTGCTAATGTTTTGTGCTTATTATGCTTAATACTTATTGGTTGATTATCTGTTTTCAAACTCCATTCCTTAAAACTTTTAAAAAATAGCCTAAATAGACATTTTTAAAGATAAAAGGGTGTTTGGGACAAGGGGTAAAATGGGTCACTTTGGGTTAAAAACATTGTGGGTCACTTTTGCTACTTCACAAGCTTAATATTAAGGTTGTATCAGTCTGTTTTTCCAAGTTTGTTTTTAGATCTTTAAGTGCCATTTTCAAAGTTTTTCTAAAAAAGGCTTTAAAACTGTTGTGATAAACATTGTCATCAACACTCAATTATAAGCTTGTATTAAACCAATTTATTTTTAAAGTTGTTTTTGTTGTATCTTTAATAGAGTCAAATGCATCACTTAAAGTGGTTTTAGTTCACCCTTTTGTTACTACATTCTGTCAATTTTTTTGTAAGCGTTTTTCATGAGTCAAAATTGCCGCCATTTTTCAATCTATCCAATTTATCACAGCTTAACTTTTTGTTTTTTAGCCTTCTAATTTTTTGAATATAAGCTCATTAGGAGCCATTAATAATATGTTTTTAGCTAGTTTTAGATCAGGAGTTTATTTTGTGGCTTAGGTTGTAACCTGCACTTTGTCCTTAACAAAAACCAAAATAACATACTCATGTGACAACCATTTTCACTAGCTTTTTTCATAGCTTATTTTTATTTCAAACTTTGTTTTCTTTGTTGATATGTGTAGCCATTAAGCCCCTATTTAAGCTCATATGAGCCTCATGCCCATAAGGATCTGTCTGGTGCTTAAAAATTAAGCCCAAACCTTGTCCCCTAGGCTGCCCTGCACCTAATGAGTGGCTTATAGCTTATATTGACTTTCTGGCTTATTTGCTTGTTATTTCTTGCTTATTTCTAACTGCATTTGCTTATTAGGTTAGGTTAGAACTTATTTTAGCTTATTGTACTCAGGTAGAGCTTATTTAGGCTTATTTGTTTTTGTAGCTTAACTTTTTAAGTTAAAAGTCTTTTATTGATGCTGTCATTTCTAGCTTATCTTTTTGAGTCTATAATTTTGTTTCTCTTGCTTATTAAGGCATAGTTGATTGACCTTGTTTTTTGCTTATTTGAGTTTTGCCTTTGCTATTTTTGCGTCCTCAATTATCTTACAAGTTTAAGCCCCTTTAGGATTATCGTAATATAAGGCCCACTGTCGGTACAGTTTTCTCACTTTATTTTTGTTGATTTCCTCAAAAAGTCACTTTTTAAAAAAAAGAAAAAAAAAGTTTTTATAAAAAAGAGAGAGGCCAATGGTCGAACCCTGGACCTCCCCCTTTGCACACACGACACACCTTGCACACACACTAACCACTTTGCTAAAATAGCTCATCCATTCACATCTTGTTTTATCAAATATTTATAGTTTCTTTTTCTTTTTTATCTAATAAGCTCGTTTGGCTTATTTACAGCTTATTTATAAGCTTTATATTCCAGCTTTTATTTTTCATAGAACCAGCATCCTTCAATCTACTTTTCCTTATTATTTCAGAATTTTTCATTTAAGTTTACTATTTTTAATCTTTTATTTAGTTTAAAATCGTTTTTAATTCATAATAAATTATAAAAAAAAATCAAAAAAATGTAATTCTTTTTTAGAAAATTTTCTTTTATCATATTGCATCTAGGAAAAATAGATTTGCTCTTGTAGGGTTGTTTTTGCAAAATTTCATTTTTTAAAGAACGGGATTCGTTCCCGTTTACGTTGTTTGTGTTTTAAAGCTCAAATTCAATTCCGTTTTCGTTCTAGTTTTCTTTAATCTTACTTTTTAGTTAATTAGAGTCTATTAAAAGTGGAAAAATCATTTTAGGTTAATTTTTGAAAATTTAGGGTTTTTAGTCAACATTTTTAGAGTCCCGTTATCATTTTTAGCTTAATTTTGTGTGCTTTTTTTCATTTTTAGAGAAGATTGCATTAAACTCTCTGTAGATTTAGAAATCCAATCCAAATCTCTTCCATTCAATCATCAAATGTCAATCCAACTCTCGACTTTCCAATTCACTATTCGTTGGGGATAAACGACCCGGGAATATCGTATACTACTTCCGGTTTCTTTGATTTTGTGGATTTTGATCCTTATTATATATTTATATTTATTATATATATAAAGGGTTGAATCTAACACCACAAATCAATTTTTGGCGCCGCTGCCGGGGAGGTGTGTAAGCATTTGTCATTTCGAAGTTTGACTATTTGTGCTTTGAAGATCCTTCCCCTTGAAGTTATTTTTGTTATTAAAAATATAAAAATACAAAAATATTTTTCATTTTCTTTTTAGCATATTTATAAAAACAAGAAAAAAAAACCAAAAACATAAAAACATTGTCTTAATCAATAAAAAAAATCATCAAGATGGTAAAAGAACACCAACAAATAATAATTTCAACTGAAGTATTATCCATCAAATAAGTTCCTGAACCAAAGAATAAAAACTTACCTTTTGTGTCACTTGCGAGGTATGGTTCACCTTTGAAAGGTAAACAAACTCAAAGAGGGGTATAAGGCGGATTGTTCCTAGGAACTACGACCCTAAAGGAAAAAGATTTTTAATAGCTTCGCGCTTTCTTACTCCTCCGCTCCTTTGTGCGTTTTTCTTTTCGAAGAGTTACTGAGAAGCTTGTTGATTACTAGGTTTAAGTTGTCTTATCTCGTTGTCCGTTATTAAAATAAATTGTGAATAAACCAAAAAGAACAAAAAAAATTAGTGTAAATTTTCTTTTTATATTTTAGTGCATGCGCACTCGTTCTCAATCCCGTAATCTTGACCGTCAACAACAACAAGCCCCACCGGATTTTGTTGAACCATTTAATCTTGAAGAACCAATTGAAAATCCAGCTCCTCCTGTAGTTAGGATGGATGATACTCGTACTATTTCTCAATTGCTCGAAGCACCCACCGAGGGTTATGAGGATGCCATCATTGTTCCCGAAATCACCGCGGACAACTTTGAGCTTAAGCAGGGTTTGCTTACCTCGTTCAAAACAAGCAATTCTTTGGACATGACAAAGAAGACCCTCATGCTCACATCCGTTATTTCAACAAGATCACTT
>BQNB010026453.1:0-49357 GCA_026074375.1 Tanacetum coccineum | reverse complement strand
CTTGTCTTATCCCTATACAAATTTCTTGTAACCCAAGGCAATCAATAGGATAGAAATATTGTATCAGGAAAGTGGACTTTTTACACGATTCAAGAATTTATCCGACAATATTTGATTATCATGACTTGATTACCAACAAACTGATACAATAAAGCCAAAACCTCCAACATAGATAACACACGTGTGACATGTCCTACCTTTGTTATAACAATAAACAAGTTTTGCTTACTCATCATGAAACATAATTCATGATTTTGTTCAAGTATTAAAATACTTCATTTACAACAACTTGACATATCAAACAACTATAGGCACGTGATATGCATTCAAGAACTAATCAATCATCTAAATTCACAAGTGTTGTGAATCCATTAGATCAAATTGCTCGATCGATATTCTTCGATGATAAAGTTCTATACACAAACTTGGCAAATCTGTAAAACTTAATTATTTCCGTTTTGAACCATGAAACAATAAGATTGTTTCATACACTTCCTATACCATATCACTATTCTGTGATAAATCACGTGGAAGATCAGATAGTCACCATACCATGACAGATCAAATTAGATTTATATTAGACATGATAAACAAAATCATCTCAATGATTAAACCGATGGATTTTCACTTCATATCAAGCCATGCAAAATAAACCAAATAAGCATCATAGGCTTACGAATTAACAAAACGTATCACACATTATACACATTCATGGCCTTCAAACTATGATCTCCAAATTACAACAAACATTAAAACATGAATGCTTCAAGTGAGTAATTGGACAAAATCACATAACTTTTTATTTATTCATGTCTTGCTTGAAACCTTTGGCCAAACAAACAACCCAAAAACTACGGTTATCGCCAAAACAAATAGTACACAGTTACCGAACAGTTGCACTTTGCAACCATATTTTACTTGATTGTCAAAAGCAATTTTAGACCGTTGCATTTTCTTAAAATCTATACATGCACATGCTTTTAAGTAAACGTAATCATTCAAAGAAAACACATAATATAATTTCATTATACCACATGTTAGATACATCAACATAAAAAGTCAGACCATTACTTTTCAAAATTTTGTTTTGATTAAATACTTATCATCCTTTTATGTACATATATAGGATCACAATATTGTCCATGTATTGATCATATCAATATGTGTGTCATGCAATTCATATTCATTTGAATGGTGCATGCATGTATATATCGTAATGGAATAAGTATATAAAAGAAATTGCTTACTTGAAAGTATATGCTTGCACATCTGACATCCCACCGTTTCATCTTATCGAATTAAACCAGTATCTATGATCTCTATTCACATATTCAACAACCATCGATGTGTGTTCAATAATAAGAATATCCTTCCATCCAAGTGGCCCCCATGTTTCCAGATTTTACAATTCTCATGCCTGTCTTTTGATATCCTTGTGTACTTGTCTAATCTAGGAATTGAATATCATGTCCTTCACAGATTTCAATATCTCTTACACAATTCACCAATGATTATCACAAGAAAATATTGTATCAGTTTGTTTGTAACCCAAGGCAATCAATAGGGTAGAAATATTGTATCAGGAAAGTGAACTTTTTACACGATTCAAGAATTCATCCGACAATATTTGATTATCATGACTTGATTACCAACAACTAGGGGTGACGAATTTAGTTGGTCGACGGTTTGCTTAACGGGTAAAATGGGCATATTTTTTGGTACAAAGAATGTGTGTCAAATATGTGAGTCATTCTCAACCGTAGAAGTATTTACAAGGCCTGCCATTACATTGTTCTTGCTACCACCGTGTTCATAAAAAAGACACTATTGTACTGTTTATGATAAGACACTATGATTCACGACACTGTATATATTTCTACAAATCCTTTTTCATTTTCGAGACACTTTTATGACGTTGAAAATAGTAGGTAGCCGTAAGTAGGATTATATTTGAACGCCTATTGATATGGATGGTCACATAAGATTATAGACGCGCCTTGAAAACAATATATGTGAGCTGTAATATTTAGCGTACATTTCTATCTTCTGTATTTGTAGAGAATTTAGGTTGTTACAAATAAGCTAATCCAAACACCCCTTTAACTTGCAATATGTGTTGTCTTTTACTTTTGACAAGTCAAATGGTAACTTAAAAAATCTGTTAAAAGTCAAACAGAGTCTTATATTTGCACACGACCTACTGACCATGACTTACACGAAAAAAGATGAATTGTTGATTGTTTAATGTACGTGTGTATATACTCTGTTAATTGTCGATATCGTTTGTATGTTGTATTGTTTCTGCTAAGATCTGTCACGATATGTTGCAAGTTGTTTTATGATGATTTGTGGTACATGCACATTGGGTGATTTATGGTTTTGTAAGAACACGTTTGCTATATTAGTTGCTGCCAAGATCTTGGTTTTCCTGGAATTTTTAAACTGGGTGGATTTATTTAACATAAATGCAGTGGCTCTATGGATTAGATATCATTTGTACATTATAACTAGGGGTGGAAACGAGCCGAGCCGAGCCCGAGCCTACCAGAGCTCGAGCTCGGCTCGTTTATATTTCAGAAAGCTCGAGCTCGAGCTCGGCTCGTTTTGAGCCTTAAGAGTTGAGCTCGAGATTGGCTCGTGTATAATATATAAAGCTCGAGCTCGGCTCGGGCTCGGCTCGTTTGTAATGCACTTATAAAAAATAAAGCTACTCTTCTTAAACTTACTTATTCGAGCTCATTTATCTAAAGCTCGTTTATTTTTTTGAGCTCGGTTACTAGAGCTTGTTTAGGCTCGCGAGCCTAGCCAAGCTTTGTACACAAAACTCGGGCTCGGGCTCGTTTATTAAATGAGCTCCAATTTAGGCTCGACGGCTCGAGCTGGTTTAGGCTCGGCTCGTTCGATTTTTACCAATCCGATCCTGAGCTTTTTGATGATGTGTCATTTTATACACTTTTCCGGGGTCGTTTAATCCCCTAAATCGTGCATTTATGCCCAAAATAGGTACTTAATCGTTCATTTTCAGGTATTTCTCATTTGGAGGGCATTTGGAGGAAATACACGTGACTTGGGCTCATTTGAAGAAGAAACGGACAAGACTACGGACCTACACCAACATTTCACAATATTATGTTCTCAGCTCACAGTTTCTACGTGACGCCGTCACAACGCATCCCACGACAGCGTCACACTTTTCACGACGGCGTCAAAGATCATGACCAGCCAATTATCTAGAATATTCTCTTTCATGATGGTGTCACGACTAAAACGCGACGCCGTCACAATGTTTTTCCTATATATATAAACCCGAATTTAGGGTTTTGAGTGTGTAACTTTAGAATAAAAAGAGGGTACGAACCCTAGTTCGTTTAGCAGCTGTTAGGGACGATTTTAGGGCCTAAAAACCCTATTGTACTTCCTTCAATTCATGTTCTAATCAAGTAAGACTTATTTAATCATTCAATATGTCTTGTTGTGTGATTCTTATCTGTTCTTGCTTTATCTTTACGTGCTTGGCTAAACCTCTTATTTGAGTTTTTTAATGATTGGTATGAAACCTGGATGTAAGAATCTTATCGGTGTTGTTTCTTGTGATGAATATGCATATTGGGTCTTAGAAAACCAGCTTTTGTCTATACTGTTGTTAATATGTCTAGGAAAACATGATTGTGTAGAAAGGATACCATCGGGTAACAGTCTTCATACTACCTTGCCTCCTAATATGGTTGATTCACTCTTAATTTATTTCACATGCACTAAGTATACCCTTCAGTGCCTTGTAATAGTCTTCTTACTACCTACTTTGTGCGTTGCCTTAACGGAATACTAGTAGATCGACGGTGGATTATGTTGCTAAAGACCACAAGGCCAACCATGTGTGTTCTTGTTGTTTGCTATTGTTTTGTTTCCAATTGTATTAAATAAGGTTGCCAATCAACTAGATTGTATGTGGTTTAATTGCTATGTATAAGTTTTTTCAATAGATTATGTGAATCAGTTACTTTTTATTCTTAATGCATTAAAAAAAGTCCTCAATCAACATGCTATTTGTCACTGCACATTTCACGTGATTTATGACATGATTTGACAACACAAATGTTTTTTACTGCAATAGATAAGACAACTCAATGACAATGCTGTCTATCACCTCAAATTACACGCGATTTACGAAAACATCTGACAACTTGTCCGCTTTATCTTAAACTTATTGCTTATAAATAGACACATATATGAGCACTCTTACTCACAAACATTTTTATCATTCACACAAGTTATTAATTTTATCTTTTCATTTTCTACCATGGCTAGTAACCCAGAAAACGTTAGGTTAACTGTCCTTATGAAACTACAAGAAGCACTTGATGAAGAAGCTATTTTGGAGGAACAAATGTTAGCCTTGATGCATCGCTTTGCTGATAGGTTTACAGATCGTAGGGTAGAAATTAACAATCTAATGGTATTGCACGATCACCAACTTATCGATTACGGTGAGTACGCATTAGGATGCATGACAGGAGCCGACATGAAAAAGTGTGTAAAATTAAAAGGCGTCAGGGATGAGTTGCTCAGGAGAATGGAAGAAAAACGACAGTTGATGACGAACTACAGAAACATGTAAAAGCATTATTGCTTAACACCGGTTTGCTAACCATGTATGTCGTTGTATGTTGTTGTTTTTATGTTTTCATATCGTCTAAATAAGGTTGGCCATATACTCTACTAGAGATCTAGTGATTCTCATGTTGTAATGTTTTTAATGACTACCATTAACTTTTATGCTTTCAATTCCAACTTTTATAATTGCAAAAATTATAAAAATACAATTTTTTCGATTTTTTTTAAGAAAATGACCAACTGACACACTTTGCACAAATTTAAATTTCACTATGTAGCGTCATCAAAGATTACCACAAATAGCAAAAAAAAATTACAAAAAAAAACAAAAAAAAAAAAATCGCTATGCAAAATTTATGGGCAAAGTTAGCCGGAATCAAGATTTTTAAAAATAAAATCAACCAAAGTAAGAAAACCCTAAAACAAAATGATGATTTTTTTTAAATCGCTACCTATAGGGTGCGATCTACTTTTTTTTCCGGTAAATGTTTAAAACTTATCGGAGTGTGACACGTGTCCACATAGTAGATCGCTACCATTCCGTAACGATTAAAAAGGTCATTTACGAAAAAAAAAAAGCAGGTCTCTGCAAGAAAAAACTTTTTCAAATAGGTCATTCAACTAATTTTCGCTTAAAAAAATCGATACTGTAGCATTTCTGAGTAAAGGTGAGAGATATAATTTAGGTATGAAAGTGGGTATGTGTCTAGTTATTAAGTCACTTTGTTATCAAGTGGGATTAAAAAAATATATAAAATAATTGTTTAAAGTCTACTGTTCATTTTGTGTGAGGATATGAAGTCAACATTTAGTATATATTCAAATAAGTAGAAATAAATATATAATTATGAGCCAATTTTCCTTCCAAACGGGTAACACGAAGTAAATTATTGAGTAGAAAGTTAAATAAAAATCAATTTTTTTTTCACTACCATCTAATTCTTTTCTCATTTACTGAACCTTAGTAGTCAAAACACCATGTACAAGAATACAGTTACTGCGGTTATCCACTCGATCATATCATTCATCTATGGAAAATACGATGTTATCATTCCATCCTGTCATTTTCGAAAGCATTTTCTTGTTAAAGGCAAGTGGGTAACGTTATCACAAATTTTAATTTTAAATAAAAAAAATTAAAACCAATAAGAATTATTTAAATGGGAGAAAAATTCATTATTGTAATCAAGCGGAAAGAATACAGAAAGGCTTCAACAAGTGACATTGTCATCTATCTTCAGTTTTTTTTCGAGCTTGTTTAAAGCAAGCTCAACCTGTTTTCGGTTCTTATTGAATCCACTGTCATATACAACAGTAATCACCAACTTTAGTTCTGAACCATTTATGTCATCACTCTTTATAAACTTTTGCAATCGATCTGTGATGAGGTGTCATTTTATACACTTTTTCAGGGTCGTTTAACCCCCTAAATCGTGCATTTATGCCCAAAATAGGTACTTAATCGTTCCTTTTTAGGTATTTCTCATTTGGAAGGCATTTGGAAGAATTACACGTGACTTGGGCTCATTTGGAGAAGACTAGGACAAGATCGCTTACACCACATTGATTAGAATTTTCTCTACAGTGGCTGAGACGTTCACAAATACAATGTGTGTCTCCCACAATATCAAGATGGCGTCACAAGATTCCACGACGGCGTCAGAGCATTCGACCCAGCCCATTATCGAGAATATTCTCTTTCATGACGGCGTCACGATTAAAACGCGACGCCGTCACAGCGTTTTTCCTAAATATACAAACCCGAATTTAGGGGTTTGAGTGTGTAACTTTAGTATAAAAAGAGGGTACGAACCCTAGTTCGTTTAGCAGCTATTAGGGACGAATTTAGGGCCTAAAAACCTTATTGTACTTCCTGTAAGTCATGTTTTAGTCAAGTAAGGTTTATTCAATCATTCAATATGTCTGTGTTGTTTGATCTATCTATGCTCTTGCTTTATCTTTAATATGCTTGGCTAAACCTTCTATTGGGTTTATTTATGATTATATGAAACCTAGAATGTAGATCTTAGTGGTGTTGCTTCTTGTGATGGATGTGCATGTTAGGCTCTAGAAAACCAACTTTTGTCTGTATCGCTGTTGATATGTCTAGGGAAACATAATTGTGTAGAAAGGATACTATCGGGTAACAGTCTTCATACTACCTTGCCCCCTAATATGGTTGTTCCACTTTTAATATATTTCACATGCACTTAGGAAAGGATACCATCGGCCATGTAATAGTATTTCATATACTACCTTTCGTGTTGTTTCTTAGCGGATACTAAGTAGACGGCAGGTTTCGTGTAAATCGTTCATGACTTTGGAGATTAGTTACTCAGATCATCACAAGGTGACAAGGCACAAACATTGGAGAAGCAATCTAGGGAGTAATACATGATTAAATAAACACAGTCTTTTATCTTATTGTTATCACCAGTAGTTTAGATTATATTTAGTTTAATAGTGAAAACCAACCACCTCTCTAATTATATGATTTACTTGCTTTCTATAAAATATAAAAATACAAAAATAATCTTCCCTCAACTTTCCTAGACTTTCTGTTAGGGTCAGAGATCAAGCCTTCCCAGCCTATTCATCGAATCTTGGTGAATATTACATGTGGACGATAACAACCCCCCCGAGTCTTGCTATAATACTACTACAACTATTTGGTGCTCTGCCTAGGGAGGTGTTAAAACTTACTTGTAGAAGTCCTCACGCTGACTCTGCATCAAGTTTTTGGCGCCGCTGCCGGGGAATAGTTAGGTTTTGATCATAGTTTAGCTTATTTCTACTCTCTTGAATCCTTTCAAGTGAGATTTAATTTCCGTATATTAGCTTTCTCGTAGTCTATCTTTTCTTTGTGTTATCTATTTCGTAACCCATTCTCGTCACCACCATGGGAGACAAGAATCCTATCCGTAATCTACGAGACTACTCCAAACCTAGCTACGAGGGCTACAGGAATACCATCGAGCTCCCCTTAAGGAACAACGTGGTACCTCTTCGATCCGACACCATCCGGTTGGTGCAAAACGGATGCTCATTCCACAGACTTCGGTCTGAGGATCCAAATCAACACCTCAAGGATTTCCTTAAACTTGTGGACTCACTTAACCTTGATGGTGACAACTAGGGAAGAACGCGCCTGCGTTTATTTCAATTTTCGCTTCACGATCAAGCTAGCAATTGGCTTGAACGCCTTCTAGCAGGATCCATCGATATCACCACATGGGAGGATCTTACTACCCGATTCCTTGCTCAATTCTTTCCTCCGGGAAGGACTACAAAACTCCGCAACGATATCCTGATTTTCCAACAACATCATGAAGAATCTTTATCCGAAGCATGGACTCGTTTCAAGGACTTACTACAAAAATTCCCTCATCATGGCATAGACCTTTAGCTTCAAGGCCAATTTTAGCTTCAAGGCCAAATTTTTTTATGACCAGTCAATTCCATCAACAAGATGAACATTGACCCAAACTCGGGTATCGGGGTGTGTGATAAGACTTCTTCATGACCTCAAACGCTGAAGAAATTTGGGCATTATTTAGAGGACCTCACCCTCTATGACAACAAAAAGTTGGTTCGACCCAAAGGGATTTCGCTATGCCAGGTATGGCTATCACTTGCCGCAAGATACTGTCCCGATAGTACATCCGGCCGCCACCTCATCGAGCTTGAAAATCAAGTCCAATGCTTGATGGAAGCTCATCTTGCTCTGACACAACCTACCAAAGTAAATAAAATCACTACCCCATGTGAAATCTCTGTGGTTCCGACACTCAGTATTGCTATGGAGATCTCGATCCACATCTGCCCCCTCCCCCCCCCCCCCCAATCGTCCGCCCTACCCCCTATGCATCCTCGGTTAGGACAAAGTGGGAGGTAAAAAGTTTACTTCAAACCAAGGACCAAGGAATTTCTATGATGCCGCCAACACCTGGAGGCAGAAACCAAACTTCAACTAGGCACATACCCAAACCTTTACTAGCCGCAAGGTAGATCAATCTCCACCCACTCATCTAGTTATCAAATGAAGCTTGAAAAGGCACTACTTGATTTTGACTCTCACCAAGAGAAGAGGCTAACCCTCTTGAGAACCCAACTTGGACAACAGCAAGACGACATGATTGGAAAAATTAATCTTCTTAAGAAAACTGTTTTTAAAAAACTCAAAGACATACCTACCCCCAAAAATGCAGGGAACTCTATGGCTCCCAAAAACATTACGGCAATCAGTCATGACGAAAGGGAGGAACTCAGAAAGAAAGGAATCAAAAGCCCGTCAAAGTTTTTCTCCCAAAAATATCTCTCTCCCTCATCCATAACTGAACTAAAAAAGAATTCGTCAGCACCAAAACACGTTCATTTCGTTAACTCAATCGTTATCCTAAGCACGGACAGTGATACAAAAGAAGATGACGTCTCACCGACCAACGCATGCGGTCTCAACCTCAGTGGTTTGGTAAAAGGGAAAGATGGGGTAAAAGAGCAAGGCAAGGAAGAAAATGAAATGGAGTCCAACATGGAAGTAGGTGAAGTAATTGAAGAAGAAGAGAGTGAATTTGAGACTGATGAGGAGGTTGAAGAAATACTCAAAGAGGAGGAAGATGTCGAAAATAGTGAAGACTTTGACTTATTCCCAACTATGAAGGAACTAACATATCATGAATGGCTATTAAAGAACCCTCGACCTCCGTGGGTGAAGGCGAGGATAAGAGCCGAAAGCCCGAACAACATCAAAATCTCATGCATGGTTGGTCACCTCTTCATGAGACATGCTTACATAGACCTAGAATCACCAATCAACATCATGTCTAGGTGTTAATATAATTAGATCATGAATTATGGGCTTAGACCAAGGCAGAAACCGTCAAACCCCAATAAAATTAGCAACTT
This sequence comes from Tanacetum coccineum, assembly GCA_026074375.1. NCBI lineage: Eukaryota > Viridiplantae > Streptophyta > Magnoliopsida > Asterales > Asteraceae > Tanacetum > Tanacetum coccineum. The sequence continues at coordinate 39,838 of BQNB010026453.1, read as the reverse complement.
TGTAGGAAGAATAAGAGGCCTAAAGATTTTCATAGGAAGCTTCGCCTACAAATGCGACTTTATGATATTAGAAGATACCACTAGCATTATCGATCACCACCTTGAAGAAATAGTTTTTGAAAGGCCCTTCATTGAGGAAACCGGCATTGCCTACAATGAAAATGAAGGAGCGGTCATGTTCAATCAAGATGATGAGAAGATTACATTTAAAATGCCCAACACCGTGGAGATATTTAAGCAAACAAAACTTTTGGGGTTGGGCACCGATTTCATACCTCTGTCCGCCCAGGAAGAAAACTTTGGCCATGGAAGGACGCACTACTACCAAAGCTTACTTATCAGAGATGAGTACAAGCAAGACGGGGGTGATAGGAGGGGAATTAAGCATTTAATATGATTAGAAAAAACTGGAATGGATGATGAAGGAGAAGTCACGTAAGGACGTGTGACTTCGAGTCTAGCTACAAGACTCGTAAATAAAGAAAAGCGCTTCTTGGGAGGCAACCCAATTTACTTTTCCCATAATTAGGAGTGTCATGTGTGTTTTAATTCTTCATAGTTTGTTTTATTACGTTTGAACTATCTTGTAATCATGCTTTATTTGTCTTTAACTTCGTCGTAATTTCAATCAAAGGTATTTTGCAAACGATAAGTGTAAGGGAATTTATTCGGCTTATGAGCCAAATTCAAACATGTTAAATGAATTGTTTAGATTAATTCACGCCAGTTTCGAGTCATATGATTGAATTGTTAAATCTCAGGTTTTATGCAGCCATTTGTACAAGAATTAACTTATGGAATCAAGTGCACGAAATTTTTGATCAAAAACAAAATTTTCGTTTTCATGGAGTGTGGAGATGGCGTCCCGATTAACATGCGACGCCGTCACCACGATACCTGTGACGGGGTCACAATAACCTCGACGGCGTCATACGCCCAGGTCAAAAAACTTAAAGTTTTTAATTATTTTTGAAAATAAAACTTCCATAACATTTAATATATGTATTCTTTTGTTATAAACCTGCAAAACCTAATGAGTTTAACAATTCTCTCATCCTATCTTTACTGCTTTATCGAGTCAAACCCTAAATTCACATTGTATATTAGTAAATCGCACATTTTATACTTGGTATAGTTGTCTTTGTCTTTAATTACATGTTATATTTGATGAGAAGAAGCTTGGAAGTTCTTAGGAAGTTTCATTGGATGATTCTTGGAGGACGATTTAACCAGTTTTCGCATGTTTCTTCTCTATTATTGAGCAAACCAGGGGAGTACTAGTTTCTTTTCCTTGTTTTCTTTAACCTTTATTCGTTTTTACGGGTACTTCTATAGATCATTGGGGACAATGTTCAACTTAAGTATAGGGGAAAATAAGCCTTAGAAACTATTCTTTCATTTGCCATTTGCTTAGTCCTTAAAATGATGGGTAATATATCGAAACATAGCATAAGAGGTAATTTTTACCCAAATTTAATTTTTTTACGACACATACCGACGAAAACCGGGTATTAATAGCGTCTCATGGATAGGAATTTATATGACTAGCACAAAAACCCTCAAAATTCCACCCCCACAATGTGAGGTTCGCCCTTAGATATTATACCTTTAGCTTGTTCGAGTTAAGGAGTGAGCAATCATGTGTGTCTATTTCGTCGTTACGGATGTGTATGCGTGGTTTTGTCGCCTTTTCTGGAATATTGATATCGGTTACTTTAGGATTATGAGAGTGTACCGGTAGTATATTAAATTCTAGAACTTGTTATTATGATGCATCCCGAGACCGCATTGTAAGTATTAGGATTTTCTTGATAAGAGGCACTAGGATTAACCCATGTTTTAAACCTGTAATTGTTATGATGGTCACACTGATCAAATAACTATCTCACACCCTTGCCATGCACTCATTTTTAGTGCAGGATACCCCTAGTACATCTCTTTGAGCCTATCATTTTTCACGGTTCTCGTAATTTTCTGGTGGATTCTAGATTATAAATGAAGAGCATTGTTAACCCTTAAACCAATCGTTACACCTAAATCTCCTTAGCCCACCTTGTATGTACTCATTCTTAGTACATTATTGTGTTTAACCCAAGTTAATTTTTTAAGTACACGGTTGCTAAGTCCTTATCCTTGTAAATACTATTTTGGGAGGATTGGGAATCATGGTAGTATTTATTTCACAGAAGAATGGGGAAGAAAAGTTTAGTCAATACCCCCATACGTTTGTTAGATGATCTCCATGTTATTTTGATCCACCTCAAATCAGGTCATTAGTTAGATTGTAAATATCGAGCATGTAAAAGATCAAGTGTAGGGGTACGTATTATAAACCTTATACACCCAAGTGATTATCATGTTATTCGATCAACAAGATAAAATGAGAAAAAAAAAAGAAATGATATTGATGTTAGATTTGTGTAGAGTTTGTAGAACATCGTTCAAGTTGTTTTGCTTAGCAACCAAACCAAAGTGTATTCGTGTAAATACTTAACTAACCATTCCACTCCAAATTCCAGCCAAAGCCACACCAAATGTATCCCATCTGATTTCCGTTTTCCCTTATATGTTTATCTTACACCTACAATCACCCACAACCCCTTTTAAAAAAGACCTCTTAGATAGTAATAAATAATGCTTGCACCTAGCGGTGGAGGTTTGATCCTTACCAAGCCTGAAGGAAATTTATAATGGCATGACAGGATAATGAGTGTATTAGATTTCTCGTTTCCTCCACCATATGATATAATATTATATACACCCGAGGAAAGAGAGAATCCCAAACACTTATGTGAGGTGCTGAATAATACATTACGTCAGTTAATCTACAAAGGTCTACAGAAGGTTGTGTTGTAAAATACATTTAAAGAGTAGTAGAAATGACCCCTGAGATGTTATTGACTATGTATAGAAAAGCTTATTTTGCTAGGAGGACGTGAAATCAAATCCGCAAGAGTTACGTGTTATTTAATGGGGTGTCATTTTATACACTTTTACGGGGTCGTTTAACCCCCTAAATCATGCATTTATGCCCAAAATAGGGACTTAATTATTCCTTTTTATGTATTTCTTATTTAGAGGGCATTTAGAGGAAATACACGTAACTTGGGCCACATTTGGGTAGCAATGAAACGGACAAGACTACAGACCTACACCAACATTTCTCAAGATTATGTTCTCAGCAGCTAGAGACGGCGTCACAGTTTCTACGTGACGTCGTCACAACGTATCCCATGATGGCGTCACACTTTCCACAATGGCGTCAGATATCACGACCCAGCCCATTATCTAGAATATTCTCTTTCATGACGGCGTCACGACTAAAACGCGACGCCGTCATAGCGTTTTTCCTATATATACAACCCCGATTTTAGGGTTTTGAGTGTGTAACTTTAGAATAAAAAGAGGGTACGAACCCTAGTTCGTTTACCAGCTGTTAGGGACGATTTTAAGGCCAAAAACCCCTATTGTACTTCCTTCAATTCATGTTCTAATCAAGTAAGACTTATTTAATCATTCTATATGTCTTGTTGTGTAATTCTTATCTGTTCTTGCTTTATCTTTAACATGCTTGGCTAAACCTCCTATTGTGTTTATTTATGATTGTATGAAACCTAGGATGCAGATCTTAGTGGTGTTGCTTCTTGTGATGAATATGCATGTTAGGTCTTAGAAAACCAACTTTTGTCTGTACTGTTGTTGATATGTCTAGAAACACATGATTGTATAGAAATGATACCATCGGGTAATAGTCTTCATACTACCTTGCCTTCTAATATGGTTGATCCACTTTTAATATATTTCACATGCAACTAGATATAAAAACCCTTAAGGGCCTTGTAATAGTCTTCATACTAAGTAGACAGCGGGTTCGTGTAATTCGTTCATGATTTAGGAATATAATTACATAGATCATCACAAGTGTGAAAAAGCAACAACACTAGGAGAAGCAATCTAGGGAGTAATACATGATTAAATAAACATAATTTTTTATTATATTGTTATCACCAGTAGTTTAGATTAATATTTAGTTTATTAGTTAAAACAAACCAACCTCTCAATTATATGATTTACCTGCTTTCCCTAAAATATAATAATACAAAAATAATCTTCCCTCAACCCTTAGAATTCTGTTAGACCGTGATCAGGCCTTCTCAACCTATTCCTCGAGTGAACGATAACAACCCCCTGAGTCTTGCCTATACTACTACTACAACGATTAGGTGCTCTTCTTAGGGAGTTGTAAAACTTTGTGTAGAAGTCTAACGATGACCGCATCACTTTTCACGAGCAGCTCGGCTCGTTTCCACCCCTAATTATAACTGTCGCGTTAAAATCTGTTTTTGTAGGAAGAAACACGTACCCGTTTGCACAGATGGTGACATTCCGTTTTAACGCAAGTCTTTAATGTTGTAGAAGCTACAAGAAAGAAAACACATATGACGAATATCGATGATAAAAACTCTAGAAGCACAAAATCTTCTGACGGCTCTAACAACATGTTGAAACTTTTTGTGTTAGAAACTCCTCCTACATCCCCTAAGTGTGTTTTTATTTAAAGCTTTTTTGTTATTGATTTGTTATAGATCTATTTGGGATTGTCTATATTATGTATAATAAAGTTTCAAAACAAGTTTAACCAAACAGACTTAAGAATAGTCCTACAACTCATTTTCAGGGATGTTAACTCCCCGCGTACTTACATTACCAGAAGTTTACCAAATTTGCAACTCCGTCCGCCATGGACGGACGTCAAAGCCCGCGTCCCGCAGCGGAGCGCGTGTAAACCCACTCGTTTTTTACATTTGCACTCAAAAGAAAATACCTCTAAGTATCTTTTAATACATTTTAAGCTTTATCAATTTTAAACTTTGCAACTTTTCAAAAACATACACGATATTAATTTTAAAAACCTCACGTTTTGCATCAACATGTTCTTACACGAAGCAAAATTCCAAACTCGCAAACCTCTAAATATTGGTCTAACAAGCAAAACCTTTCTACTTTGATCCCTCACCGTGATTTTATCTTTCATATAGCAACTATTTACCACCATCATGCTTATATTCTTACAATTTTATAATATTCCAAAGCTTGTTCATAAAAGATCTAGCAAGTCAATATTGGTTCGATCTCGAAAAGTAAGCTTAAGCTGAGATAGACGAGCTCGATGTCATGACAAAACTAAAAGAGAGTTTTTAAGACTCCTGAAGGCTTCTAAGGTGGTATAAGATGTTTAGAAGTTTTTTAAAAGTTTCTGTATGAAAAATTGTGTAAACATTCTACAAATTTGACTAATCTATCTATGTATAGATAAAAAACTTCTTATTTTTTTAGATAGATCGGAGCAATATGATTGCGTGTTGATTTTAGTTATCATAATACACCCCAAATTATTCTAGTAGTGTCTCTTGTAGAGCTATTTCAATTGATATAAAGCTTTATATCTTTCGGTTGTTATCGTTTCTTCACTGCAAGAGGACGCGTTCTTTCGTTTTCTGTTGAAAATGGCACATAAAGTTCACAGGCAACGGTAACTTTCTTATGCTGTCTCTCATTAATCTGTATAAAGTCGGTGAGTCAGGTTGGGTGATTATTGGCATCGGTTAAAACAAGTCAGGCTGGTTTGACATGAATTTTTTTGTCCTAAATTACTGATTTGCTAATAACCAGTGTGAATATGATTGCAAACGTATCGTTAATTCTAAAATAATTATTTGTTAATACACTTTGGGCGACTTTTGACGCATTCAACCCGTTCAACTCACTTGGCCTGTGGAAGATATTGCACAACCCGTTTGACCCATATACGATAAATAAATGGGTAAAATAACAGTAACTTCAGGTGTAATATATTGTTTAAACTACTATACCTTCTAAGATTTAATGTCAGCTGTCTCATCTTCATATGCGCAGATATTACAAATGTTATACGACCCCAATCCAGGTGTGATAGAAGCTGATATATTATGCATTGAGGTTAGTTAGTTATCTTTGCTATAGTCGGTTTAAGGGTTATGTTGTCGTAGTGCAAGCTTAAACTGACTATTAAATTATGAATGTTTAATGTCCTGAAATTTCGTGATGATCACTTAGAGATTAAGATTTATCTATACAGCGGTTCACACCTCTTTACCTCGAGCAAAGTTTTATATTTTTTCAAATTTCAAAGTTAAAATCATATACTACCTTGTCCTTAGGTGGAGTTATTATTGCTTAATTGATCTAATAAGTCTTGTTCATTGTCCTGCCCAATCTAAGCAAAGTTTATGGCTTATAACATGTTTTCCCATGTTAATCGAAAGTCGATAACAAAGAACATTTTCGACAAAATCATTTCTATAATCTTCCTGTACGTATATAATTCGAATAGAATATGCATAATATGTCATAAACTCATAATTAGTTTTACCCTGTTCATGATGACCGAGTTTGAACTATTTGGTTTCATGAATTGTGTCGATTACATTTATATGAATTTATTGAAAATTTGATTGCTTGTATTGATAAATGTACTACATTATTGTTCTGTATATGTTTTCCGCATTTATGAATTGCAATCTCCATGGTTTCTTTGTTCCAGGAAGATACTTTACATATGCAGCTAGAGCTTGTGATTCATTTGGTTTTTGCATCGTGGATCTAGGTAATTAATCAGACCCTTATTGTGATGCAGATAGCATATAAAAGATTACTTATGTTCTTCTGCAATATCTTCTCGTCATAATGAAATCCTGATCTAACTGGCTAGTTTTTAAGTTCCTCGGATCTCGACTTCTTATATTAGTCATTAATCCTTGACGTAATTACGGTAAGCTTCCATGTTTACTTGTGTACTTGAATAAAGTTGCATTATATCACTATTATTTGGGAATCTGAAAACTTTTTATTGAATTCAGATGGTTGAGATCATGATCATAAAGTAAGGGGCAGTTTAGAAGCCACGTTCTGAAGTCAAGTAACTTTGGTCACAAACGTCTAGAGGTTTTTTTTTGTATCTGTCATGTCGATATGCGTATTAGTGACATTGTATTGATATTATTAGTGACGTGCTTGTATTGAAGGAAAATGGGAGTTATTTTAAGTTTCTACTATTATAATATTTCAAGTTTAATTTTTTTGTCATGTCGAGTTTGGTATGCTGTCAGTAATATAATTTGTGATGAAGCTACAGTGACGACCCTAATTTTCGTCACTAGACAGCTTTATGACGACTGTTGAATGTTAGTGACAAAAACCTTGTCGTTACTGTAGGCAACTTGACAGCTTTAGTGACAATTGTTAGTGACAAATTACTAAAAGCAATTTTTGTTGCAGTGGAAGGATTTTTTCAAAATCCTCACACTTAAAAGTGTGAAGAATAAAAAGCTTACACTTTAAAGTGTGAGGAATTGGTTTAAAATCATCACACTTTCAAGTGTGAAGATTTTGTGAAGAATTGTTTCAAAATATTCACACTTGAAAGTGTGAAATTTTCTCTATATCTTCACATCTAAGTGTGTGAAATTATTTGCTACACCCATATTGTTCACACACATGGTAAGTGTGAACTTTTAGATTCTACACACTTTAATGTGTGAACATATGCTTTAAAAAGTGTGAATATTCAACTATTTTGTTGTAGTGCTTCTTTCTTTAAACGTTTATAGGAAAGATTTACCAAAACTATACGTTCTCATAAGATTTTCTTTGTAAAATATCAAAAAGAAACCGCCATGTCCAAAGAGTCAAGCATTTCACACGGTTGCACGGCTCTCTTATATAATTCGACAAGTGTCAATTTTGATAATACTCGGTCGCGCAAAATCGTTGGGCCGGGCAAAACTATCTGTTGGTTGCACAAAAATAATGAGACACAAAATCATTATTATTATTATTATTATTATTATTATTATTATTATTATTTTGTTAATCGTACTACTAATTGAAGGTCAAAAGAATAAGAATATGAAATCTCCCATAATTGAAGGTCCAAAAGCAAATGTAGATTTCAATATTTTACAGCCCGTTTGGTTTGTAGATGGGTTTAAAATTAAGATTTGAATTTGGATTTGGATTCGTTATTGGTTTGGATTTGTATTATAGAAGTTGTTTGTTTTGTATAAAAGGATATAAAAAGTTATGATTATTTGAATATGTAAACAAAAAATTCTTGAATTTGGGTCCCACTTGAAAATTAAAAAAATGCATGTATGGCTGGGAATGGCTAAAAATTAGAAAAATGCATATATGGGTCCCACTTGTCGGTAATTCCATGGGGTAAGCTAGGTTTTGTAGAACCCTTATTTTAAGGGTGTCAAAGTCAATATCAAATTCAATCCTCATATACCAAACAATTGTTTTTACCACGAGTCTTATATCCAAATTCAAAATGTGGGAACCAAACGCACCCTTACATTTGGGTTAAAGTCATTATTTATCAATTACCAATGTACTTTCAAAAATTTTCACATATTACCAAAATGGTGATTTTAGTATCATTATTACCTTCCTAACTTGTTAGTACCGACAAATATTGCAAATGTAATTTTCCCTAATTTCCACGTCATTTTTTTCCACGTGGGTTGACTTTTGTTGACTTTTCAACCTCACCCATCTTCATCTTCTTCCTCCAATATTTGGGTCGGGTTACCGGTTAGAGAGGTTGTACGTACAATCATGTATAAACAAACCCATTGAATCGGTTGGTTAGATTTTGAATCATTTTCTGTTTCTTGTCCAAGGTATGATTCACTTCTATCTTAGACCTAAGCGATAATCCTTTAGCTTATTTTCCATGTCATCATGCTTATTTATTATCCTCTTTGTTCTTCCTCTTTATTCAAAGTATTGGTCTTTTTAGGTCGCATTACAGTTTATTATGTTTTGATGGTACATTAGCTATCTTTGTCATTCAAGAAATAAACGGTTAAAATGACCTTAACCAAACAGCCTTGTTTATATTTAAATCATCGCGTATGATTTTTCTTTCATAGGAGCTTGATGAGAATGGTGGATTAGTGGGTGAGGGTGAGTAAATTAGGTGGGGTTGAGGTTGTAAATTAGGTGGGGTTGGGGTGTAGAAGTGAGGTGGGTGAGGTGGATATATAAAAAAAAGTTAAAATAAATATGACCTGCTAAATGTATGAGGTGTAGGTCATTTCTACTTTATAACCGGTTATCACATATCTCTTTTTAGAATGTTTGTAACTTTTGAACAAATTTAAAAGTTTGGACGGTGATAATGATACTAAAATCACCATATTGGTAATATGTGGAATTTTTAAAAGTACGTTGATAACCCTTTACATTTCTTAGTCTTATTTTAGCTTATAAACATGTTTCTAATAATTGGTATTTATTATAGTTAAATTAAAACAGATAGAAAAAGACCAAGAATTGAAATTGCCGTGAAGGTGCAAAAGCACATGTGCTTTGCCAGTAAGTGCAATGGTTTATACTCTTAGCTTTATTTTATAAATATATACTTTTAACCTCAGAGCTTCGGGTACGGTGGCTAATGGCTCAAGCCATCGCCCAAAACACGACGGGAAAACGCGAACACCACACCCTTTGTGGCGTTTTGGGGTCTGGCGCCGGGATCCCCAGCCCAAATGCTCCGGGAAAACGCGCGTCTCGTGTTTTCGCGTTTTTTTTTCTTCTTTTTCGAGTTTCTGTTTGTGTTTTCGTAATGGTTTTTTTTCTTTGTTGTTTGTGTTTGCAGGTATGAAGAAGAGGAAGAAGGAAGAAGGTGGGTGGGTGGGTTTACTTTTTATTTATTGTATGTTTTTCCTTTTTGACACATTTAATCCTTACATATTTGATGTTTTCACATTTAGTCATTCCAAGTTTAATCACATTACAAGTTTTTTACATTTATGTATTTTTTTTTAAGTTTATGTAATTGTTATTGTTTTTAAAATTTATAAGTTTCTTTTCTATATAAATGAATAAAAAAAGTGAGAAAAAGTAGGGGTCCCCATAACACCAAAAATTATGGTGTTGACTTGGGAGGGTGTATTTGGTGTTATGAGGTGTTTTGGTGTTATGGGAAAAAAATGATGACGTGGCATCACTTTTTCCCACGACTCAAGACTGTACCTAGTGCTCTCAGTATAAAAAGACACATAAAGCTTTGTTAATTAGATAATAAGTTTTAATAAAATCATTGATATTAAAATTATCTTATATTCAAAGCTCGTTTAAAACGACGACGTTTATGTCGTCTTGTACATTTGGGTTAAAGTCATTATTTATCAATTACCAATGTACTTTCAAAAATTTTCACATATTACCAAAATGATGATTTTAGTATCATTATTACCTTCCTAACTTGTTGGTACCGACAAATATTGCAAATGTGATTTTCCCTAATTTCCACGTCATTTTTTTTTCACGTGGGTTGACTTTTGTTGACTTTTCAACCTCTCCCATCTTCACCTTCTTCCTCCAATATTTGGGTCGGGTCACCGGTTAGAGAGGTTGTACGTACAATCATGTATAAACAAACCCATTGAATCGGTTGGTTAGATTTTGAATCATTTTCTGTTTCTTGTCCAAGGTATGATTCACTTCTATCTTAGACCTAAGCGATAATCCTTTAGCTTATTTTCCATGTCACCATGCTTATTTATTATCCTCTTTGTTCTTCCTTTTTATTCAAAGTATTGGTCTTTTTAGGTCGCATTACAGTTTATTATGTTTTGATGGTACATTAGCTTGATGAGAATGGTGGATTAGTGGGTGAGGGTGAGTAAATTAGGTGGGGTTGAGGTTGTAAATTAGGTGGGTTGGGGTGTAGAAGTGAGGTGAGTGAGGTGGATATATAAAAAAAAGTTAAAATAAATATGACATGCTAAATGTATGAGGTGTAGATCATTTCTACTTTATAACCGATTATCACATATCTCTTTTTAGAATGTTTGTAACTTTATAACAAATTTAAAAGTTTAGACGGTGATAAAAAGACACATAAAGCTTTGTTAATTAGATAATAAGTTTTAATAAAATCATTGATATTAAAATTTAGATCAAACCCTATGTATCTTTTGTATAATAAATGAAAATTTAGGGATTTTAAAATTTTGAAAAATTAAGATGTATTTAGTTGCAGGATAATTTTCTTAATTTTCTTTCTCTAATTTTGTGTAACTCTTTTATTTTTGTTTTTAACTTTTTGAAAACTGAAGAACTTTAAATTCAAGTTCTTTACACTACAACAAAAATGGCCTAATGCCACAGTTTAAATACGATGCAAATCCGTTGCAAAAGGCTATTTGCAACGGATTTCGACTATTGCGAAAAGGCTTCATGCAAATTTAGTTTGCAACCAAATTGCAACAGGCAAAACACTTCTTGCAACCGTTTTGCAACGAAAGATAATTCGTTGGAACTACATACTCTTTTTGCAACGAAGACATTTTCCCCACAATTTTGCAACGAATACTTTTTGCATCGACGTATAATTTGCAACGGTTATATTTTGCTACGGGTTTTGCAATGGTAAGTATTGCAACCGCAACATTTTGCAACGAGCAAAATTTTCAACAATGCAGATGTAACTCCGTTGCAAAACATTCACGATTTTTTAAAAAAAAATAGCATTATTTAGCCCCTCGGCCTTCCAGTTTTATCCTATAATACACAAAAAAATTAAGCAAAATCTCTAAATATGCGAATTAAACTGAAAATAGTAATCATCATAATGTCAAATTCATCATAAACGTTGTCAAAAGCATTGTATACAAGTCATTGCTGCGAGTTACAAAATTATAGAATCTACCAAATACAATCAAATTCTAAAAGGCATCAATGGGGAGGTTCATGCGTAAACCTTGTCCAAATCTCAGCAAGTTTTGCATCATTCCTTACCTCAATATGATGAGCGTTCTTTGTTCCCAGAAGTTGTCTTTCTTTATCTCTTGTGATTAGTCATTTTTCAAAAAACTAATTTTTTGTAGCTTGCTCCATCATAAGAAAACGCCAACACCATATAAATAACCTTAACACTTATGATGTTCAAACTGCATCCATTCGTTTTCAATATTTGTATCCTGAAAACATTAAATACTAAATCCATTTAGTCCTTTTTTTCTATGAAAGAGCAAGTGTCTAAACATAAAGACAAATCATACACATATATAGTGATGCAAGTACTTATACTTGTGCATTTACATAACTTATTTATGGTTCATTTATGGCGTCAAGATCATTACCAGCACAAGTATCATCTTCCATACAAGTGAAAGCATTCCATCTAGGCTTTATTAAGTCAAATATGAGTAAGTCCCCAATTAAAGCTTTTTACTTCAACAAACATAAATATATACAGATCGACTAATAAGCACATACTAAACCAATTATTAATATAAAGTCAAGAACTTGTAACAATACAAAGCCATATAATCAGGCGATGATATTTAACAATGTAGTTTTAATAGCAACATGGTATGAGACTATTTCACAATCGTGGCAACATAAAATGTGAAAAAAAATAAAAAAAATATTAAAATCATCATGTTAATTAAAGCAAATCAACACCTACGTAACATCATATCCTAGACTACAAAAATGTAAATGAGTTATGAACAGACGAAGCGTTTCGTTTATCCAAAACTAATGCAGCTATATAATAAAATGATTATATGTGTTCAAGTTTATCTAGAATCTAGATCTAATTTTAGTGTTGAAAAGAAGTACCATAAAAGCATTCTCTTAGAATATATCCCAAGATGCAACATATGTATCGCTCCTTAGTCTTTGACGTCCGTTAGATGCGTTATAAATGTCAGTGGCCTACATGGTCCACAAATTCCTTATCCAACCTTCAAATCTTCAGTCTTTCGGTTTGGGTTAAAAACACCCAATTGTTCTTGCATCGAAGAAGAGAAAGATTAAATAAAAACTACTACAATTATGATGAAATTGAAGATAAAACACATTAAACTACCTGATCTATAAAGAAAACCACTCGAAATCGCAGATATTACATTTGACCCGCGAACATGGTTGAGGAAGAACGATGAGAGTAGTGTCAGTTTGTGGGCAGTAGCATAGTGGTGGTACACCGGAGGTGGTGGAAGCAGTCATGGTGTCGTTCGGGTGGTAGCAGTAGAAGCCGCCATGGGTGAGAGTTGGGAGAAGAGTATGAATGGTGTAGGGTTTCAATTATGAAATAGATAAAAAAAGGGAAAACATAGGCGGGATACTTTGAGGAAAAAATGAGCGGGATATTAAAAAAATTTGGGATTAAGCTTGGAAATTTTTTCAACATCTTACAAGAATGGATAATAATTTAAATACATAAAAGTAATAAACTTGTAAAAACACAAGTATACAAATTTTTGTTTACCTATGCATAAAAATCTAGTTCCGTTTAGGGGTGTTGATAGGTTTTGTTATCGGGTTGTTTGGTTAGTTCAATTTGGTTAAAAAACAATTTTGGTCAACCCGAAAAACGAACCGAACCGAAAACCGAATTTGAATTCGGTTTGGCTTTCGGATTTACCCGAATTACACAATTTATTTAAAAAAAATAATAATTACATAGATATTTAGCAAAAAAAATTATGTCAAGCATAAAAAATATTTTTTATATTAGGATAAAACTTTAATGGTCTTTTTATTTATGTAAATATATATAAAAGTATATATTTATATAAATTCGGTTTTCGGTTCGGATTGTCAAACTCATATCTAACCCGAAAACCGAATTTGTAGTTCATACACAGTTGAGACAGCTACTCACTCGGATGGGGGTTGGATTCATCCCAAATACGATCTATTTTATAACATTCGCGCTCACACAAAGTAATTGACAGGTTCATGATAATGAGCACAGTGGGTTATTCGCTACTAGGCAAATACGTAACTCATGATAAAATGTAACACTCTCGGTCCCAATTTGTCAAAACAAACTGCATGTTTTCTCACCCCTCTACCCAACCACAAAAAGTTGTAAATCAAAAAAGTATAGTAAAGACACAGGGCTATGAATATACTGCCCCCTTTAGTAAGTAATCCTGGTGAATGGTCAATTATACCCCAAGTAACCCCTCTCCTGGTAAGTGAATCGCACGTCAAAATATCGAAGTAATATGGCCAGTTATATGTCGACAAGTTTAGGCTAATGACTTCACGTATTAAACTACAATAATGTTGCTAATATATATATATTATATATATATTTATTTATATTATATATTGTTTAATATTATATATATATAGTTAATACGTATATATATATTATATTTATCGTGTATATATATAGACTGTTTATCTGTTATCACTTGTGTGATGGTGTACACGTTTATTGTATTCATTTTTCTCGTTTGCTCTTGGGAAGATGTACGACTATATACTTTTAAGTTTACAAGGTGTTTAAGTATTAATAATAAATACACCTATTTATCATTAACGTGACTTTAGTTATATAAGTATCTGTATTATATCACGACTAGTTCGATACCATAAGTGTTTATTTAAATCACTTAATTATATAAAATATCCTTAGGTTTTCATTATTGGAAAAAACAGTCCTTATAGTTTAAAATAGAATATTTACCGTTTACACCCTTGAGTTTCCATATTGATACGTTTAGTTTCTCCACTTTACAAAAATTACATTTTTGGTCCTTATGAGTTCCAAATAGTCCATTAAGTTCAAAAATGTCAAAAACAGTCCCTTAACTTAATAAAAAAATAGATTTGACAGTTTTATACCCTCCAGTTTCTACTTTTACACTTTTAGCCCCCTATCTTGCAAAAGTTTTATTTTTAAGTCCAATTAAGATTTAAAAGTGACAAAAGATTTCTTTAAGCTTATATAGGCTGTATGAAACTGTTTGGCTTGTCAATAAGCTCGAATGAGCTTATTTAAGTCCATTGGGCCTGTGGCCCATTTAACCAAACTCGTATACATACATTTGGCCCATTAAGGATTCCCAACTAGAATAGCTTATGATTTTAGCCTCAAATAAGTGTTGCAAACTTTAAATAAGTTGTTTCACAATATTGGCTTATCCCATAAGCCAATAAGCTACGGTAGTGGGCTTTTAGGCCCATTAAGGACTCGACAAGGGTTTTGAGAGTGTGGGCTCATCCAACATAGGCCCATGAGCATTTAGGGTCTTCAGTAAGCCCATGAGTCCTATCCTAGCTTATAAATAATCTGCTGGCCCACATAAGTACTCGCTATTAGGCTGATAAGCCTGTTAATGGCTCGTTAGGCCTAATAGTGTTGTGTTAGGGTTTTTATAACTTATCTCGACACATTCCAAACAACCGTAGTTCGTATATACTATAGTGTACGCATCTTTATCGAGCGAAACAAGTTGTTAAGTATTATGATTCGTGGTGTGTATGTGATTTTGTTTCCAAAACGTGTTACCAAGCCTCTCGGCTAAATCCTTACGTGTGCATGTCATGTTTAAACATTCAAGCTTATACACAAGATCTTTGTTACGTGCCTTATGGCTTCTAGTCCACCACACAAGTCATACATGTAATATATATTAAGACGTGTACATGGGTTATGCCATGCTAGGTACGATCCATGTTTAATTTGTTTAACATATGATAACCGTGCCCTATGACATATGAATAAAACGTAAAACTTAAATATGAACGTAGGCTAAGACACTTACAAGGGTCCTAGCTTCTTGAATGTATGTGTCGTGTAGTCGTGTGGAAACTCAACTTGTATACCCCAAGCCTTAGTTTAAACGAATCTTTTTTGCTTTCAAACCCTTAAACGTATAACCTTAGCTTATAGATTACTAGGTTATACCTTAGAACTCTTTGATTGTGAGTTGTGGTGTCATGTTCATGGATTTGTGTCTCAGCTGTGGTGACCCGAACGAAGAGAGCAACGAAGATGGTTTTTGTTTGTTCGCCTTTAATTGTGTGAGTGTGTAAACACTCTTGGTTGTAAGCCTTCCTATTTATAGAGAATATATCTCTATACCATTTTCTAAAACCATGTCTCCTTTACTAGAGAAGTGTAGTAGTTTAAGTACATGGTTAGGTGGTTTTTAGGATAGTTTAGGCTTGATTAAGTATAAGTATTAATGAATTAGGTGATGTACAAGATTATGCAAGATTTTCTATGTTGGTTTGTGTGGGTGATGATTTGCTAAAGGGAGGGAAACACAAGATATAAATCTTGTGTAAGATTTGTTAAGTACATGTCTTAATTAATCCTAGGTTGTACAAGATTTAGTTAAGATTTGTGCGTAATACATAATGGTCTTTGTGTCGTGTGACATGGAAAGAAAACAAGACAAAGTGTGTTTGTGTTTAAGGTTTCCTTAACCTTAAACTAACTAAACATATATCCTTAAACTAACTATGGTAAACTAGAGGTTAAGGGTACATGTTGTAAGAGCTTGTAAGATTTTGTAAGAGATCTTCCTAATCCCTATGACCCTTGGACGCCTAGAATTATGTTTAGGGTACTAATGATTTGACAGTTTCTAGTTATATGGGATAATGGTGTACTTAAGGTGGTTAATAACCATAGTATACAAGGTTTGTCTCATGCTAATGTTATCACATATCATGCCCGGCCCTTGTAGGCTTAGTGACACAAAAACTGTAAAAAATTTGTATTTAGGGCGTAAAAGTGGGTATTGGTTTGAATATAGATAGGTATTGGTACTTCCGGGTATGCCTAAATATATTTTTATTGCGAAACATAAACGTTTTACGTAGCCAATAAAAATAAAATGTAAACGAGAAATCTGCAAATATGCTCCTTGTGGTTTCCCAAATTTGCAGATTTGCTCCCCAACTTCAAGAAAGTGCAGGCGGCCTCCCCAAAACAAAGCTTGTGTCGCATTCATGCTCCCTGGCAGGGAGCACGAGTGCAATGGAAGTTTTAATTCTCATTGCATTCGTGCTCCCTGGCAGGGAGTACGAGTGCAATGAAAGTTTCAAACTGGGGAGGCCACCTGCACTTTCGTGAAGTTGGGGAGTAAGTCTGTAATTTTTGCAAACCACAGGGAGCATATTTGCACTTTTCTCAATGTAAAAACTTATAAATTATACTCCAAATAATTATATGATACTTTTTTGACGTAAACTTTTATTTGTTTGATGTCCGTTTACGTTGAATGATGGTTTTTAGTTTACGCGATTTAAATATATGATTATAATTAAGAGTGAACGCGTAAAACTCTAAAAATAATTAGTGGTAATAATTGAGTCAGGAAATGACCTGAAAATATGAAATGTTACAACGTCCATCATCATCATCTGAGTTTCCTATTGCTCCTGTTACTGCCCTGCCCAGGATTCGTCGACGGTCATCGATTCTTATCTGACCCGAGGAGGCTATTCCTTTTGGTCGACCTTACCGCACCCATCTTAACGGGCCGCGTAAGTTGTTGACTGCAAGGAAGAGAGTTGGACCTTTACCAGCTCGCAGATTAGCTTTGAGGCGTGTATCACCTCGTTCTTTAGACCACCACCAATCTCCTTCTAGTTCATCTTTGGATTCTTCGCCAGTTCATTCTTCGGGTTTGGATGCACCAGATCAGGCTCATTCTGTATCTTCGACTAGAGATGTACCACCTAGATTATGTTACCCTCTAAGGAGAGCACCATGACATATTGAGGCATTTCGTCATTGGTGTGCTGCTTCATTATCTACTTTGTATCCACCGACTACATTAGAGTCATCATCAGGAGATTCATCAGAGAGACCACTGCATTCATCTTCACATTCTGCTGGACCATCTCGCAAGAGATGTAGATCCCCGATTGATTCTGTACCATCATCTACGCTAGTTATGAGATCATTAGCTGCTACCCGTGCTGATCTCTTACCACCTCGTAAGAGGTTTAGAGATTCATATTCGTCTGAGGCTAACATAGAAGAGGATACCGAGATTGATCCTATAGAGACTGTGGTTGATATGGAGTTGGGTATTGGTGATGGGGATGATGTTAGAGATCATGTTGAGTTTGGCCCTAGGGATGTCAAAGATGACACCGAGGAGTATGAGGCTGACACCAGTGCTGGAGACACGGTTGAGGTAGGTATCGACCAGATGTCTGCATCGATAGTTGAGGAGGAGATTGTAGAGCCAGCTGGAGAGGATTCTTCTGATTTGCCTGGCACTAGAGATGGCATTGTTAGGTCATTCAAGGATATGTCGATTGATTTGAATGATGTTGTGCATAGCTTTTACCATCACATATCTGAGGTTCGTATTGATAGGATTGTCGGGATTAAGACTGTTTAGAGATGACTAGACGCTGATCAGTTGATAGCTAGGAGACAGAGAGTTAGTATGATCGAGAGGATTGATAGCTTGAGGTTAGAGAACCTCAAGGTTCGTGCTATGTTGGATATCGAGAGGGATCGTGTGAACAGTCTTCATCTCCACATATCTCTTTCACAGGAGGAGTTTCGTCAGGTTCGTAGGGATCGCGATGATACTCGGGGGATACTTAGGAGGTTGGAGTCATATGTTAAGAGACGTTTGGGTTTTCGCCCTTAGACTAGTTGTACCATGATCATATAGGACACTAGACTGATGGTTAGGTCTAGATGTTAGCAATAGAAATAATTGTGGATCATGTACCTATTTTGGATTTTGGTTATAACCGAATTATACTTTTATTCTTGAAATGAAAAGCTTGTTTTGATTCTCTCACTTATTTATCTATATTGTTATTTATTCGTTCTGGCAATCATGCTATAATTATATTTTGTTTCATAGCATATATTAAATTATCATTATCTAATAATCGTGTATTCGTTTTAAAATCTCACCATGGGTTATGTCTTGTAATGTAGAACAATAACTAACACTCGTTCCGGTATGACCCATGCCGCAATTGAAGAAATGATCAACCAACCTGTGGACGCAGCTCTAAAGGCTCGTCGAATTAACCAAGATCTTGAACTCAGGAATAGGAATGACAATGGAGGAGAAGATGGTAATGGAAATGGTAATGGAGATAGTAATGGAAATGGTAATGGAAAAGGTACTGGAAATGGAAACAATGAAGGCGACAACAATGACGTGTAGAAATGAGAATCCAGATGAGAATGGTAGAGGTGATAGGCCTGTTGCTAGAGAATGCACTATGCAGGACTTCATGAAGTGTCAACCACTCAACTTTAAGGGAACAGAAGGAGTTGTAGTATTGATCAAGGTGGTTTGTGAGAAAATGGAAACAGTGTTCCCTTATCAGGCAACTGTCTAGAGAAGTCCCAAGTTAAGTATTCTACTTGACCCCTGTTGGACGTGCACTTAATTGGCTGGAATTCACATAAGAGGAATATTGCATAAGCTTTATCATGGAGAGAGCTGTTGAAGTTGATGACAGAATTGTACTGCCCGAGAAATGAGATCCAAAAGATGGAAACCGTGTTATGGAACTTGTCGGTGAAGAACTTGTCGGTGAAGAACAATGACCTAGCTACTTACACTCAAAGGTTCCTAGAACTTACCATGATGTGTACCAAAATGGTCCCCGAGGAGGAAGATCGGGTAGAGAAATTCATTGGAGGTCTTCCTGATAATATCCAAGGGAATGTAATTGTTGCAGAACCCATAAGACTACAAGATGCTGTTTGAATTGCCAACAACTTGATGGATCAAAAGTTGAAGGGCTATGCTGTAAGAAATGCAGAGAACAAGAAGAGATTGAACAAAAACTATAGAAACAACCGTGGGCAACAACCATCTCACAAACGATAGAATACTAGAGGTCAGAATGTTGCTAGAGCCTATATGGCTGGTAACAATGAGAAGAATGGTTATGAAGGAACACTTCCTTTCTGCAATAAGTGTAACATACACCATGAAGGATAGTGTACCGCTAAGTGTCGTAACTGTAAGAGGATTGGACATCTGGCCAGGGATTGCAGATCTGTTGTGACTGTACCTACTCAAGGAACTCCAGGGCCAAATCAGGGAGTTATTATGTGTTTTGAGTGTAGTGCACAAGGACATTACCGGAAGGATTATCCCAAAGTCAAGAACCAAAACTGTGGAAAAAAGCAAGAGTTCATGATGCAAGAGGCAAGGCATATGTCCTAGGAGGAGGTGACGCAAACTCGGGTTCCAACACTGTCACGGGTACGTTCCTTCTCAACGATCATCATGCTTATATGTTATTTGATTCGGGTGCTGATAAAAGTTTCGTATCAAATACTTTTAGTGCATTGCTAGATATCATACCCTCTGCCTTAGACGTTAGCTATGCTGTTGAGCTAGATGACGAAAGAACTTCAGAAACCAACACTGTGCTTAGAGGCTGTACATTAGGATTGTTAGGACATCCATTTAATATCCACCTGATGCCCGTATATTTGGGTAGTTTTGACGTTATCATCGGCATAGATTGGTTAGCAAAGAATCAGGCAATGATTGTTTGTGATGAGAAGATAGTGCGTATTCCTTACGGAAACAAAAATTTGATCGTTCAAGGAGACAAAAGTGACAAGGAGAAGAAATCAACATTGAGCATTATATCATGTGAAAAGGACCAGAAGTATATGGAGAAAGGTTGTCAACTATTTTTGGCGTAGGTTACGGTGAAAGAAAACAAAGACAAGTTGAAGGAAAAGCGACTAGAAGACGTGCCGACTATACGAGACTTTCCGAAAGTCTTTCCTGAAGACTTACCTGGATTACCATCGATACGACAAGTTGAATTCCAAATCGACTTAGTCCCAGGTGTTGCACCTGTAGCTCGAGCCCCGTATAGATTAGCACCGTCAGAAATAAAAGAATTGTCTACTCAACTGCAAGAACTTTCTGACAAAGGATTCATAAACCTAAGTTCCTCACCCTGGGGAGCTCCGGTTTTGTTTGTTAAAAAGAAAGATGGCTTTTTTCGGATGTGTATCGACTACCGTGAACTTAACAAGCTTACTGTAAAGAATCGATACCCACTTTCGAGAATCAACGACTTGTTTAATCAGTTACAAGGATCAAGTGTGTACTCGAAGATCGACTTGAGGTCTGGTTATCACCAACTCAGATTTCATGACGAGGATATCTCAAAGACGGCATTTAGGACCCACTATGGTCACTACGAGTTCCAAGTGATGCCTTTCGGATTGTCTAACGCGCCGACAATATTCATGGATTTGATGAACCGAGTATGCAGACCATACTTAGATAAATTTATGATCGTGTTCATCGATGATATCTTGATCTACTTGAAGAGCAAGGAAGAACATGATGCACATCTTAGACTAGTTTTGGAGTTGCTCAAGAAGGAAGAATTATACGCCAAGTTCTCGAAGTGCGACTTTTTGGCTGTCGAAGGTGCAATTTCTTAGACACGTGATTGATAGTGAAGGCATTCACGTTGATCCTGCGAAGATTAAGTCAATCAAGGATTGGGAATCACCCAAGACTCCAACAGAAATTCGCTAATTTCTAGGTCTTGCTGGTTACTACCGATGATTTATCGAAGGGTTCTCCAAGATTGCCAAGCCTATGACGAAGCTGACTCATAAAAGTGTAAAGTTCAATTGGGGTGAAAAGGAGGAAACTGCTTTCCAGACATTAAAGCAAAAGTTGTGTAGTGTACCGATTTTAGCATTGCCCGAAGGAAGTAAAAACTTCGTAGTATATTGTGATGCTTCTCACAAGGGATTAGGCGCAATGTTGATGCAGAAGGAGAAAGTCATAGCTTATGCATCCCGCAAACTCAAAATCCATAAGAAGAACTACACGACACATGATTTGGAATTGGGAGCTGTGGTGTTCGCTCTCAAGATGTGGAGGCATTACCTTTACGGCACAAAGTGCGTTGTGTTCAATGATCATAAGAGTTTGCAACATATTCTAGATCAGAAAGAGTTGAACATGAGACAACATAGATGGTTAGAGATGTTAAGTGACTATGACTGTGAGTTACGTTATCACCTAGGAAAGGCGAATGTGGTGGCTGATGCATTGAGCCAAAAGAGTAGACCTAAGCCACTACGAGTTTGAACCTTGGTTATGACAATTGGTTTAAACCTCCATGTGCAGATCTTGAATGCTCAGGTTGAGGCAAGAAAGGAAGAGAATTATGGAACAGAAGATTTGTGTGGCATGATTAAGAATCTAGAGCCACGCGCCGACGAAACATTGTGTTTGAAGAATAGAAGTTGGATACCCTGTTTTGGTGACTTGAGAGCTTTGATTATGCACGAGTCGCATAAGTCAAAGTATTAGATCCACCCTGGATCGGACAAGATGTACCAAGATTTGAAGAAGCTATACTGGTGGCCCAACATGAAAGCATAAATTGACACGTACGTCAGTAAATGCATGACTTGTGCAAAGGTTAAAGCGGATTACCAAAATCCATCCGGTTTGTTGGTACAACCAAAGATTCCATAATGGAAGTGGGAGAATATAACTATGGACTTTGTAACAAAGTTGCCAAAGATGGCAAGTGGGCAAGATACAATTTGGGTAATTGTAGACCGACTCACAAAGTCTACCCATTTTTTACCAATTAAGGAAACCGACACAATGGAGAAGTTAACGAGACAATACTTGAAGAAAGTAGTCTCGAGACATGGAGTGCTAGTTTCGATTATTTCTGATCGAGACAGTAAGTTCACGTCTCATTTCTGGAAATCGTTGAACGAAGCCCTAGGTACTCAATTGGATATGAGTACGGCTTACCACCCATAAACAGATGGTCAGATTGAGAGGACCATCCAAACGTTAGAAGACATGCTACGAGCGTGTGTGAAGGACTTTGAAAAGGGATGGGATAGACATCTACCATTGATAGAGTTCTCCTACGACAACAACTATCATACGAGTATTAAAACTGCACCTTTTGAGGCGTTGTATGGTCGCAAGTGTCAGCCACCTATCTGTTGGGTGTAACAACCGGCAATTTTCGGAAATTTAAATTACTACTTTACTCTTTGACTTTTTGGGTCGGACTTGACTTTTTGACCTTTTACAGTCACATAATAACGATTACCGCGTAGCTGGTAAATTTTTGAAACATATTTAAATAATAAATCATATTTATTATTACTCATCTCTCATTTACACGTTTACTTTTCCAACTTATTTGAAACGAGAACGAGAGGATATCTCACAAATTTTGAAAACCGCATACAACGCGTACCGACACGAAAATAATTTAATTATATTAAATAATCACTTTTTATTAAATAAAAGTATTTAATAAATTATTTATCATGTTATTCAAAAAACGTTTATTAAAAACGTATTTATTTAATTTAAAGTTGGACATTAACGGGCTTATCGGACTCGGTTTCGGCATTTCTCAAAATTCACGGGTCAAACCACCCGGAATACACATAACACAATAATACCTTCCAAAAGGGATTATTAACCACAATAAACCACAATTCATCACATATCTCATAAAATTATCACCGTCAACACGGTACAAAATCAGAATAAACTGACAAAAGTCAAATAGTCAAAGGACTATTAATGAAATATTCAAATCACAAAATAGGCAAAGGTTACAAATACCAATTATACTCATCTCCAAACTAATAAACCATATCATTACTTGTTGCCTCGTAAACATCCAATCAATCGCCACTTGAAGCGATAAAGTTTCAAACTTTAACACTAAAAACCAATAATCTTTGTTTTTATACTATAAAAATGCAAACTTATAAAATAAAATGACTAAAAGATAAAACTTTTATAACAAGATTGAAACTTTAAGGCTTAAAACATTAAACTAACAAGATTTATAAAATAAAAGTTTATAAAAATAATAATTAAAGAGGACTAAAATAGAGATTAAGAGGGTAAAGAATGGTTAACTAAAACATAAAAATTAAGACTTGAAATTAATGACACATAACCATAAAATAATAGTGATTAAAGTTTTACCTTAAATGAAGGTCAATACAAAATTTATAGTCTAAAACTAATTTATACTACTCCTGCTTGAAAGACAAAAAAATGAAACAAAAAGTAGAAAGAAAAAAAATAAAAATAAAATGAAAGCAACAATAATGAGATCTCACCTCTGTCTGCTAGCTTCTACCTATCTAATAAAGGATGAAAAAAAAGAAAATAGAAAATAAAATTGAAAATGACAATCAAAATGATTGAAAAGATAAGAAGAATTCCCATCTGCTGCCTCCTTTTACTTTATAATCATGCGTACACAGTACGTCATAATCCACTTGGGCCTAATTTGAGTTTTATTGTTGGGCTAAATGCTTGACACTTCAATTCTTAGGCCATTTCCCTCACTCAGTTGGGCTTGAGCCCATTTGTCTTGGCTGGGTTTTTGTAATTGTTTTAAATTTGAGTCTTTAATAAATATGGGTCGGTCCGACCCATATAAATGGTATCGGATCGGCCCAATAAGAAATGAAAGCACCGTTGGACTTGTATTTGCGTGCTCTTTCCAATGGCATGCTCGGGGACTTTTCACGACTTTGTCTTGATTTTAAATAATAGGCACTCTTGATTGCGACGAACCTGTAATTACCCGTTTTTGCTTCGTTTTCAATCATTTTTACCTGCAACACATAAAAATACAAAACAAACATATTTGCAAGATAATTATCCATATTTTAGCATTTTTAGTCAAATTAATAGTATTTTATGGGGTATAAACGATGTATGTTTTAGCACACATCAATATTATGTTTAAGTATAAGTATGGTTACTAAATTGCTATCGAAAGTTAATAAGATGAAAGGAATTAAAATTACTTACAAGTCGTTCCTTGACTTTAATTTCTGGATATGGCTTATAAAATGTGTCAAAGTCCTTTTCAAAGTGGTCCCTATGTCATGCCCACTGACTACATTTTATTATATTGACATGAGATTTTACCCCAAGTCTTATATACATCTTATAAGTTAAGAAGTAATTTTTAGAGTAGAGTAAAGTTAACAAATATGCTTACATGTTTCGGTGTATGACAATTGGCACTGAACAATCCTTAAATTTATGGCTCCTCAAAAATTCACAACAGTGGCCGGAGTACCATCTATGTGGAAAGCTGTTAACCATATTATATTTGAACGTTTTTTTGTATACACTATGATCATGTCATCTTCCAATCTAAGTTGTTCAACAATTTTAGACCAAGTACCTTCTTTGAGCTCATAGCCATGACCATCGTCTTCGGCTTCTAAAGGAACAAGCGTAAAATGAACATCAAAGTTAATACTGTTCCCTTTAATTGGAATCATGTTGTTTGCAGGAAGATCTCTTAGAAATTCTACACCAAGTATTTACAAATAGTTGTTTACAAAGTATAATTTTATTTACTTTCAAAGGATAACATTTTACAAATATGTACAAACTCAAAAAGTATATTCAACACAAACCTGTTCAGTGTCTGGCAACGGCCATACACTGCTCATGAATCTAGGTCGACTGTTTCTTATATCTATATCATCATATCCAATGACTTCACATCCGTTTCCGTAGTATCCTGTCACATAAAAACTGTCTTCACCTTCTTCTATAAAATGCAAAAGTGCGACATTTTGATTAAAGTTTTCTTTTGCAAATTCTCTCCAGTTATTTCCTTGAAGCATGACCGGCCCTTCGTTTTGTCTAACTATGTTAACTTTTTTCCTATAACGTAGTGGACTTGTTAAGTAGATGTGACTTGATCCATTGTCAGCTTTATTTTCATACACCTCGGGCAGGGACTATATCAATGTTATAAATAAAATATTATATCCGTTTCATTAATTAAATTTCATATTCTATTATACGGTAATACACTCTTTGTCTAATACCTGGGATATTAGCCAGGTGTGGTGATTAATCCATGTTACAAATTCGGTTTGCGTTTTGCTACAAAATGAGTAAATTATTAAACAACGACAAGGTTATCAACTGTAACGCCCCAACCCAAAAGGGTAGAAGTATTACAAATATGGTGTGACATCAAAAGCATTCATAATCATAACACAAGCATAAACAGCGGAAGTCTTAAATAATTAACCAAAGGATAATAAGTCAACACGACTTAAGGTACATAAGTTCACAAAAGATAGACATATCCAAACGAAATAACAAATGTCTTGAAAGAAACAATTCATATATCAAAACTAAGATCTCTAGGGTAAGTCCACACTCAGCACTCATATCCCGAAAGCAACCCCAGCTCCTAGCTTAGATATCTGCCGCGGGAAAAAAAAGTGCGGCTGAGCTTACAAAGTCCAGTGAACAGATATATATAATCGAACACAAAAGATAACGGAAAATCAAAGGATACGATATAAGGTGCAAAGGATATCACAAGACATGATCAAAGGGATACAAATATAAGGTAAGACAAATCAGAAGATCAAATCATAGTGTAAGGTAAGATGAATCAGAGAATCAAATTAAGTTAAGTTCAATCACCAAGCCCAAACAAATCATATCATAGTAACCATGGAGTCGCGAGCTCCAAATGTGAAAGACGTGGATTGCACCCAAACATCAGTCACCAAATATCCAAATATCATAATGTCATAATCCATCGAATACAAAACAAATCTAGGATGCATCCATACGCCCCTTAAACAAATAATAATCTTCATAGTGCACATATAATATCAAATGGGGGACGGTGTGAGAAATCACTCACCCACACATGAGTCATGCCAAAGGTGCATCAATGACACGGCCATGTTACCTTCATGGCTAGGAAACAAATAGTGGCTTGGTTCTCAAACTGAAGGGTTCAAAGCAAAGTCATATCAAAGTTCATTTCAAAGGGATCATAGCAAAGGTTCAATGTCAAAGGTTCAAATATCAAAGGTTCAAATATCAAAGGTTCAAATATCAAAGGTTCAAATATCAAAGGTAGCATAGCAGGGTTCAAATGGAACATAATGACAGATCATATAAGAAAGCCAAGATAAAAGGCTCAGAGCAAATGTAGCAAATCACATAAGAAATCAAAGATAGAGAGGAATATGTCATGAGAAACCTTAACGATAAGGTCAGAATATCTGTACGAATAACGGAACGAACGAAGCAACGCATAAATCATAATAATGGTAAGAGGTGTAGGTATTAAGAATATCCGTACCTTATTCCGAAGCAAAGCAATAACTTTCCATTTTTAGTAACTTTCTATTTTTAGTAACTTTCCATTTTTAGTAACTTTCTATTTTTAGTAACTTTCCATTTTTAGTAACTTTCTATTTTTAGTAACTTTCCATTTTTAGTAACTTTCTATTTTTAGTAACTTTCCATTTTTAGTAACTTTCCATTTTTAGTAAGTTTCCAAAATTAGTAACTTTCCATTTTTAGTAACTTTCCATTTTTAGTAATATTCATCATTTGAGATTCTATTAAGTATTTTGAATAGCTTAGGGACTTAACATGTCAACCTTACAAGTTTAGGGTTAAATATGACAACTTTTTTATATTTTAGGGTTTAATAAGCAAAATCAACAATTTTCAAGGTTAAAAGTGTAAATATCAAAGTTTTACATTTTATTTAGATTATACCTTCCATTTTCTGTATTTACAAGTCAAACCCTTAATTTTACATAATTTACATATTTAGCCCTTTTGGTTTATTAATTAATTAAACATTATCTTTAATTATCCATAATTACAAAACAAGCCCTTATAGATTCAATTATGACAAAATCATACTTTATACATTAAATACTAACCAAACCTTATACTTTTCAGAATTTACAATTTCAGTCCCTCTATTTTAATTAATTAATTTCTAATTACTTATTATATGTAATTAACCATTTTAATCCAAAATAATATCAATATGACATTTTATACCCCCCAACTTATTTTATACAGAATATATTAAATATAATAACATGTCTAAAATAGACCCCATAGTTTCATAAATTACAATTCAAGTCCTTATACTTTAAATATCAATTCGGCAAATCAATTAAATCCACAAAACCCTACTTGAATTTTTCCCAATCACAAACATAATTATTTCCCAATAATTGGCATTAAATGCACCTGGAAAAAATAGCAAAACCCTAACCCTAATTTATTTTAATAATTTTCTTCCTTTTTCCCTTATTTTGCAAATCGGCTAACAAATTAAATCCCAAATAATTATTTCAAATATTTTATAAATTTTTCCAACAATTGATATGAGTCCTATATGATATAAACAACCTTATAAAAATATAAAATCAATTTTACAATTATTATTTGTGCCGATTTCATAATTCGCTAAAAATTAGGGTTTCAAACATGTTTTAATTTATAAAATCAAAATAACATGCATGAATATTTTTTTAAGCATAGGACGAATTAATATGATGAAAAATGAGTTACAAAAATACCTTTGATGATCCTTAGTGATTTTATGAATTTATACTATTCGGTTGCTTAATTCGAACCCAAAACAATACCACGATCGAACCAAGATTTAAACAACCTTCCCACTATTTTTCCCACAATACTTGACCTTCAAAACACCTTAGAAAATTCGTGTTTTCCTTGGATAAATTTTGTGCCGCCACTTTTATGATTTTAGGGTTTTCTGGTTTTTGTTTTTAGAGTTTTATAAAATGAAAATGCATAAAGAATATATAAAAGGGATTATGCCGAGTTTATGGGTCTTTCAATTAGACTAAAACTGATTTTGAAATTAGCCAAATTATTTTGGTTATTATCCTTATTTTAT
The DNA here is from genome assembly GCA_026074375.1 of Tanacetum coccineum. Lineage (NCBI taxonomy): Eukaryota > Viridiplantae > Streptophyta > Magnoliopsida > Asterales > Asteraceae > Tanacetum > Tanacetum coccineum. The sequence continues at coordinate 11,245 of BQNB010026453.1, read as the reverse complement.
TTAATTAAATTTATAATATATAAATAATTAAATCTTAATATTTTCGGCTAAATATATATATACAAATATTAATTATTTTTCTTACATAATATAAAGTATTTTAATCTTACATAAATTTCATAATTGTCACATGTTGCATTTTTATAATTTCTAACATTTAAATGAATTTTATTTAAGCTTTTATGGATTTTTCTTGCATTAGGGGTATTTTGGTAATTTTACACTTGTTGAGATTTTTAGGTTTTACAACTTCTTCCCCTCTAAAAAAAATTTTCGTCCTCGAAAATTGAAATGAACCGGAATGAAAACGAAATGAGAACGAAACGAAAACATACCGAACTAGACAAAGAAATGAGGATAACTAGCTCGCATAGACTCTTCGGTCTCCCAGGTAGCCTCACGCTCTGGGTGATTCTTCCAAAGAATCTTCACAAAAGGAATAACTTTGTTTCTCATGACTCTCTCTTGCCGATCCAGAATGGATTCAGGTTCCTCGGACAAAGACATATCAGGCTGAATCTGATCAAAAGGATAAGATGCGACATGCAATGGATGATAATGGTATCCCCTCAAAAGAGATACATGAAAGACATCGTGAACGTGCGATAACTGCGGAGGAAGCGCCAGACGATACGAAACCTCTCCAATACGTTCCAAAATCTCAAACGGACCGATGAATCGAGGACTGAGCTTGCCCTTGATCCCAAAACGTTTAACTCCTCTGAATGGCGAAACCTTCAGAAATACACGATCTCCAACTTGAAACTCTAAGTCACGTCGATGCTTATCAGCATAACTCTTCTGTCGCGATCTAGCCTCTTTCAATTTCTCCTTAGCAACAGCCACTTTCTCATTAGTAATCTCGATGAGCTCCGGACCTTCAATCAAACGGAAACATGCTTCTCAAACCGACTTTTCGAACAAGAAGTTGAATAATTTCCTCTTGGCAGGGTTGGTGAAGATTCAGCCAGTGGTATTCAGTCCAGGACAAAGTATAGCTTACTATTCCATTTTCCACTTGCTCCTTTATAAAATGGTAGCGAACATCGATGTACTGTAGCTCGTGATTGTTGAACAATGTTACAGCATAATGCAATCGCACAACTTTAGTCTGTAGTACAGAGGAATTTTATCGAATTAAAAACCATAATTTGTTAGCTGTGAACGCATCCAGAGGATTTGAGCACAACACCCAGATAAGGCAATATATTCAGCCTCTGTACTCGATATGGCCGTGCACTTTTGCTTCTTGGAGGACAGCTAACAATTTTGTCACTATAGAATATGAGTGCTTCCGATGTACTAAGTTAGTGTCCCTGACACCGCTGCGTGGTCTCATCTGCAAATGCTGTTAGATAATCATACCGGTAGCCTTCGAGTATCAGAGACCCAAGTTAATGGTTCCCTTAAGGTATCAAAAGATCCTGTTTCATCGCTTGTAACTGCTTTTCGGTAGCTTTGCCGATACCGAGCCACAATCAAGTAGACTGCCAAATAAGGTCATGTCTAGCTGATGTAAAGATACATAACGGGATCCAATCATGCCACGTAGAGGGGTAACATCAACTTGTTTCCCTTATAGATCTTTCATCCAATTACTTTTTCTACCAAGGGTGTGTCGACAGAATCAGTAGTTAGCATACCATATTTTTAACAATTTCAGAAGCATATTTAGATTGGTTTATAAAGATGCCTCTAGGACTTTGAGAGATTTGTAATCCTAAAAAGTATGACATCTGCCCCATCATTGACATCTTGAACTTAGTGGTCATCTGATTAGCAAACTCATTACACATGGCAATATTAGTGGATGCAAATATTATATCATCAACATAAATTTGTACCAATAATAAGTCGTTCCCAGCTTGCCGTGTGAAGAGTGTTAGATCAACTGCACCTTTGGAGAATTGTTGTGAGATTAGGAAGCTTGACAGCATGTCGTACCATGCACGTGGTGCCTGTTTGAGACCGTAAAGGGCCTTTTTGAGCTTGTACACATGAGATGGGTTGTCCTGATCAACAAATCCTTCTGGTTGAGAAAGGTAGACCTCTTCTTTGAGCTCGCCATTTAAGAAAGCCGTTTTGACGTCCATTCGGTAGATCATCATATTCTTATGAGCGGAATTTGCTACGAAGATACAGATGGCCTCTATTCTAGCAACCGGTGCAAATGATTCCTCGAAATCGATTCCCTCTTCTTGCCTGAATCCTTGAGCAACTAGTCTATCCTTATTCTTTAGTATCCCGCCAAATTTATCTGCCTTGACCTTTTAAATCCATTTTAATTTGATCAAAAGCACTTTATCTGGACACGGAACCAATTCCCAAGCTTCTAGTCTTTGAAATTCATGAATTTTTTCTTGCATTGCATCAATCCAAGACAGTTTGGTCATTGCTTGTTTGAAGTTCTTAGGTTCTACCGAAGTCAGGAAGGCATCAAAATAACACCATATGGCGTCAGTTTGGAGTTGCTTTCTCGTAAAGACAGAGCGAGAAGGATCGCTGATCATGTTTTCTATAGGATGATTCTTAGTCCATTTACCAAGGTGTTCAAATAGAGTGTGGGTTTGTCTCACATTCAATGATGACCCTTAAGAAGTTGATTCTTTATGAGGAGATTTATTAAGTGGATCATCACGAAAGATTGGTGTTTTTGGTGATTCTTTAAAACCTTGATGTTTGGAGATTTTTCTTGTTCTTGTGTTGAAGGAGTACTTGATGATGGAGCATCCTGGTCAATGGAAGTTGACACAGGAGAATCGGCTAAAACCACAGCTCTTGGTGCAGCAGCGTCTTGAATTGGAGTAACAGCAATTGATAGAGTATTGAATTATTCATCAAACATGGGTTGAAACAAGTGATCCCAATCATCTCTGTTTGGTGGTATACAAGGTTGTTGAGAAATAGTGTTTGGAACGAGTCCTGAACTGGATGTACCAGGAGTCATAGAATGAAGCTCGAGTCCTGAACTGAATTGTTCCGAAGCCATAGCTGTTAGCTCATCGAATGTCACATGAATTGTTTCTATAATTTTCGGGGTTCTTTTGTTGTAGATTCTGAACGCTTTCTTTGTGGGCGCGTAACCAACGAAAATATCAATGTCAGCTTTTGCATCTAATTTACCCAGGTCGTCAATGTCATTGGTCGGATAATAGCGTGTACCAAAGAAATAAAAGAATAATAAATCCGGTTTCTTATCTTGCATAAGCTAATATGGAGTTTTGTTGTATAGGAGGCGGATTAAAGAACGGTTTGGGTGTTAACAGTCTTTGATTGATTCCTCGCCCATAAAAATAATAGACTATAGAACAAAATAACATTGTACAAAAATAGCAGCTTCTACAAGAGTTCGGTTTTCGCCATTCACAACGTCGTTCCTGCTGATGAGTGGCGGGAAACAGATGTGTTGGTGCGAGGATGCCAACATTTTTCATAAAATTCACGAAGTGTTTGATTGACAAATTCGGTTCCATTATCTGTTCGAACATTACGGACGGTGGCATTCAAACGAACTTGAATATTTTTTATGCATTTAATGATGGCCTCTCGAGCTTCATCTTTTGTCCTAAAAATTTTGACCCAAGTAAATCTTGAGTAATCGTCAACAATCACTAAGATATACCTTTTCCCGTTAATACTCGCCACACGCATCAGGCCACACTGTTAGGAATACGAAATTCCTAGAAAAGTCTCGATCACTTCATAGATATCGATAGATAGCTCGTATAACAATATTTGGATACTTAGTAGGCTAGTTAGTCCAAGGCCCATGGAAAGTCCATGCATGCCAAGGCCCAACCGGTCACTTACTATGTATAAATACCCTCTCCACACATGGAGAGGGTGTTGGTTGGTTGGTTTTATATTCTCATTTCACTTATGAATTACATGTTTCTTACTTTCTCTCTCTAGAATACATCCTTCCTTCCTCTCTCTCTCTCACTAAGTTCCTTCCCATCTCATATCAAAGATTACTTGTATTTTTCAATTGGTATCAAGATCCATGGAGTGGTGTGTTTAGTTTTTGTGTTTAAGCTTTCTTTTTGGTTTGTTTGTTTCATTTGCAAAATCGTCCTTTATTTTTTTCTTTTGATTCCAAAGCTATTGTGTACACTAAAGGATAATTAATCTTGGTTAAAATCTGATCTAGTACTTTATTATATAGGTGTACAAAGCCTTAGAATCAAGAAAAATATCATTTTGTTACATTTCTGTGTTCGAAAAATCTTATATCGAAGCAAAATCTTGATTTAAATTTTTCGGCATTAAAAAACCTAAGTTTTCATTTTTCTTGTTCCTATAGGTTTAGTAACACTAGTTTTACAAGTATTTTTGCAACACAATCATAAAAATGTGTCTTTTTGTGTTTTTAAGTTTTTTGGTTTTCGTAGTAGTGGGAAGTCGAACAACTTAAGTCGAACAACTAAGTCCGATACAACTCAAGTCGAAACAACTGAGTCGGAACAACTCAAGTCGAACAACTGATCGAAACCACCAAATCGAACAAACCATATTTAGTGCAAACCGAACAACCTTGATTCAGTGGAAACCGAACAACCTTGTTTCAGTGGAAACCGAACAACCTTATTTCAGTGGAAACCGAACAACCTTGATTCAGTGGAAACCGAACAACCTTGTTTCAGTGGAAACCGAACAACCTTGTTTCAGTGGAAACCGAACAACCTTGTTTCAGTGGAAACCGAACAACCTTATTTCAGTGGAAACCGAACAACCTTGATTCAGTGGAAACCGAACCACTCTGTTTTAGTTTAGGGAAAACCGAACAACCTTATTTCAGTAGAAACCGAACAACCTTGTTTCAGTGGAAACCGAACAACCCTACTTCAGTGGAAACCGAACAATTCACTAATTGAAACCGAACAACTCAAGTTTTTCAAAATTACACGGTTTATTTCGTTGACTTGTAAAATCCCGTGAAACATTAACTTATTTTTCCCGGTTTTGTCAAGAATTGTAAAATCCCGTGTAGTTTCATGAATTAAAACACTTAAAAGACAACTTAATCAAACACAATTTCTTTCTACCACCGTTCGATCAACCAAGTAATCTTTCAACATACTAATTTTATCAATGACGACTCTAGCCGACAAAGCAATTCTCTCGGGTGCTGACAATCGTCCACCAATGCTGGAAAAGGATATGTATGAAATTTTCCATAGAAAAGCAGAATGGAATATACATGCTGAATAGACGAAAATGGATGAATGATCCGTGAATCCATTGAAAGTAAGTCACATTATTTTGGCCTTCCATTGTGGAAAATGGGTTACAAGGCCAAGAGAAAATATTTTGCGATTATCTGCTACGGAAGCACTTCAAGCTGAAGTATGATATCAAGGCAACAAATATATTCTCCACATACTACCACCTAAGGTCTATGCATTGTAACAATGTATAAAGTCGCCAAGAACTTTAGTAAAGATCAACTTCCTCATTGGCAAGGAATCATCATTAACGAAATAGGAAAAGAGTTGGTAAGCATTATGATGAATTGGATAGTTTTGCTTATCGAGAAAAGGGGAATCACTTCGTGAATTCTACTTGAGATTTTCACTGCTACTCAATGACATGAACATTTACAACATGCAACTGGAACAATTTCAAATGAACACAAAGTTTTTGAATACCCTTCCTCCTAAATGGAGCAAATTTGTAACGGATTTCAAACTGGTTCGAGATTTGCACACAACTAACATCGATCAGCTTCATGCTTATTTGGGACAACATGAATTTCATGCAAATGAGGTTCGTTTAATGCATGAACGCAATTCAGATCCGCTTGCTTTGGTTGCAACTCATCAGATGACCCAGTCTCCTTATCAAACTCATCAAAATTCACACCAAAACACTTAATTTCAACCACAAGTTTCATCATATCAGTCTCCATAGTATGGTTCACTTTATCAGTCTCAACAATACTCAACTCATCAATCATCAACACCTCTTTCAATCACTTATCCATCCAATGATTATCAGTCATCAATTCACCACAACATCTATTCTCCATCATCATCTATACCTCAATTGGAATATCCTCCCTCAGTTGATCAACAATCTAAATTTTCCCAACAAGAATCAGGTTTAATTGTTCTTATCCAAGAAGTGATGAACTCATTGATGCCATCAATCACATGGAAGAGTTCTTTGACTGTTGTCGTCACTTCCCGTTATCCCACACCACCTACCAGCTGAGGAGACTCGTCAAACCCTAGGGCAACAAGCTACAATTAAGTTATGGAAGAGGCAACATTACAACCAATTCAGGGAATGACAACATCTATAAGCTGCAGGCACTTCAAGGACCATTATCTCCGGGAGTAAGTGAAACAATTCTGAAACAAAGAACGGTTATTTGCTACAACTGCAAAGGGGAAGGCCACATTGTTAGGAATAAATCTTCTTTGTACTTAATACTGCCAACAGTACTAAAGGAGTTAGTACTGCCAGCATTAAGTTAGTACTGCCAAGGAAACTTAATACTGCCAAGTGAAAAAGTTTGTACTGCTAATGGTCAAAGCTGATGATATGAAGATAAGAATGCATGGAGAGCTTTTCGGGATTTTTAGTTTTGAATTGTAACTGTTCCTATTAGATAGGCAGATATATGTGTAAAGGGTTCCTTGTATTTCTATAAAAGGAGATCCCTAGAGTAGTGAAAAATAGAACTTTAAGAGATACACTTAGAGAAATTTTGTATTTGCTTCAAGGTTGTGTAACCCCAGTACTTAGAGAGTACTCGTATTATTTATAATATTGGAGCAGTGATTTTTTATTGTATTTAATTATGTGAGTATTATACTGTTTCATTCAAACACTTCTCAAGAGTAAGCAAGGTAAGTTTCCGCATACACTTTGGTATAATCACAAAGTCTCAAACTTGTTATTTTGGATTCTTCCAAGGAAACAAACTCTTATAATTCTAAAGATAGAACCGATCAAGCGTGGGGATCAACGCAAAGCCTGTGCTTTGAGATACTTTGATCTAGCGAAAAATGGAGTTAGAAAATTCACCAACAAATTCGTTTGCAAAGCTTCCCAACTCAAACTATTAGAGTATGAAGAATGTTGGGAAATAAGAAGTCAAGCAGTACTTTCAATCCAAGACTATGCTTTTATGGAGGTGGATAGAATATGTAAATTCCATAGGGTACCTATTCCTATTACAGCACCAGAATCAGTGTCCATCAACTGCTATTACAAGATGACTGTACCTTCAACTACTGAAGAAACGATCTCAAGAAGAATGATTCAAAGCAAGGAAGTCTTCTCCTTAGTGGCTCTTCTAAATGAAACAACGCTTACTTAACCAGTAAGCTGATGCTCAATCTATTTTTTATTGCTATTAAAGCTCGTTTTGGAGGAAATGATGCTACAAAGAAGACACAAAAGGCATTATTGAAGCAGCAGTATGAAAACTTCAATGCTACAAGCTCAGAATCTTTGGACTCTATCCTTACACATGCTTCAAAAGCTTGATTGAATTGGCAATTTTGTGTTGATACCTTCGTCAGAGGATTTAAATGTTAAGTTTTTTGAGAACTCCCTTCAAATGGGAATACTCATGTAGTTTGTCTGATGACCAAACCCGACTTGAAACCTGGTTATGTACGATTTGTACAACAATTTTAAAATTGTTGAGCAAAAAGTTAAGAGAACTGTTGCTGCTAATAATGATGACAAAAACTTGGCATTTCTAACCACTACTAGTACTAGCAGTACTAACTCTACTAATACTGGTAACACTGGAGTTAGTACAGCAACTCCAAAGTTAATACTGCTAGTGCTGAAACTAGTACTGCTAGTTTTAGTGATGCCACAGCTTATGCCTTTCTGTCCTCTCAACCACAAGGATCTCAACTTGTTCATGAATGAACCCTCGAGCAAATTCATGATGATGATTTAGAAGAAATGGATCTAAAGTGGAATAAGGCATTGAACATGAGGGCAAGGAAGTTCTATCAAGGACTCGAAGGAAATAAATCAGCGATGGAAAATAGTCTAGCTGGATATGACAAATGCAATGTAGAAATGTTTCAACTATACAAAATGGGACATTTTGCTAGAAATGTAAAGTTCCAAAAGCAAAGACAATATAAGTTGAACCAAGGGAACTCCTCAAAGACTGTAAGGATTGAAGATGCCTCTGAAAAGGCAATGTGTGCTATAGATGGTGGCGGTTTTGATTGGAGTGACATGGCAGAGGATGAAATTCAAGCAAACATGGCTCTCATGGCATTCTCAGATTCTGAGGTATCAATTAACAAATCTAGTACTAAATCTTTTGTGTGCTAAAATATGAAGCTCTTAAAAAACAATATGATGATTTACTAGTTAAATTAGATGATACAGCTTTTAAAGCATCTACTTATAAAAGAGGGCTGTCAATTTTAGAAGCACAAGTAGTTAAATATAAAGAATCAGAAGTTTTGTTTTCTGAAGAGATTGCTTTATTGAAAAGAAGTGTAGGACATAAGGATTATCTTATGGGATTAGTTAAGACTGAACTTGAAAAAGTTAAGGAAGAAAAAGAGGGAGTTGAATTTAAGCTAGCAAAATTTGAAAAATCATCTAAAGACTTAGATGATTTGTTAGCAAGTCAGGTAACTGACAAAAGCAAAAAGGGCTTTGGTTATAATGCTGTCCCCTCACCTCATCCCTTAATTCTCAACAGACCAACACCTTTAGATTTGTCTTACTCAGGTCTTGAGGAATTTCAACAACCTGAGATAAATTGGTATGGTCCTAGGAATTCAAGTTCAAAGCCAACCACTGTGTGTAATAAAGAGTCAAATAATTCTAAGGAGAATATTGATGACTCTTTAATACTACAACCCAAGTCTGTTACTGTATCCAGCACTGATGTGCCTACACTTAAGGTAGACACAAAATGGAAAGAAAAGTTTTTTAATCATGCAAATAATGTTAGGTTAGAAGAACCTAAAAAGGCTAGTGAGAATACTGATGCCCCAATAATTGAAGATTGGGTGTCAGATGATGAGGAAGAAGCTGAGTCTACCCCAAAAGTAGAAAAGAAAATACCTATTGCTACTAAGGAAGCGTCTGTTAACAATGACAAACCAAGTAGAAGAACAATTAGGTATGCTGAGCTATATAGGTCACAGAGACCTAGGGGGAACCAAAGAGGTTGGAATGGTCAGAAAACTGATCAATTAGGATGTAACTTTGTTTTTAAGAACAAAGCATGCTTTATTTGTGGTGATTTTGATCACATCCAATATAATTGTCCTAATGCTTATAAACATATGGTTCCTAGAGCAGTCTTGATGAAGACTGGCCTGAAAATTGTAAAAAATACAAAACCTCTTAGTACTGTTAGGTCTGTTAACACTGCCAGACCTGTTAGTACTGTTAGGTGTGTTAATACTGTTAGGTCTCATAATACTGCTCACTCAAAACCAACAGTTTCGTGTGCTAGGCCAAAGACTCATTTTCAAAATCAAGCACAAAGGCCCTTTTTCAAGTATACAGCATTAACAAACAGGTCTCATAATCAAAATATTAATACTGGTAGACACACAGTTAATACTTTTAGACCAAATGTTAATACTGTTAGGGCAAGGGGATTTAATGCTGTTAAGCCCTCAGCATGTTGGGTTTGGAGACCTATCAAACCCAATGGTGCATCATTAGTCTTTAATAAATTTAATTACATTGATGCACGAGGCAGATCCAAGTCAGTAATGGCTTGGGTCCCCAAAGGTAACTAACTTCATAAGTTTTTGTGTGCAGAGCAATTCCCAACTAAATGAAAAAGGATTTGTGGATAGTGGATGCTCAAGGCACATGTCTGGAAACATAGCTCACCTTTCAGATTTCAAAGAATTTGATGGAGGTTATGTTACTTTTGGTGGAGGTGCAAATGGAGGAAGAATCACTGGTAAAGGTACTATAAAAACAAATAACCTTGATTTTGAAGATGTATACTTTGTTAAAGAGTTGAAGTTTAACCTTTTTAGTGTCTCACAAATGTGTGACAAAAAGAACTATGTTCTTTTTACTGATTCTGAATGTCTTGTTCTGTCTCCAAATTTTAAGTTGCCTGATGAAAGTCAAGTACTTCTTAAAATTCCTAGACAAAACAACATGTACAGTTTTGATATGAAAAACATAGTTCCTAAAGATGGTTTAACTTGTCTAGTTGCAAAGGCTACAACGGAGGAATCAATGTTATGGCATAGAAGACTTGGTCATGTCAATTTCAAAAATATCAATAAACTTGTCAAAGAAAATCTTGTGAGAGATTTACCTTTAAAAAGATTTGAAAATGATCAAACCTGTGTTGCCTGTCTTAAAGGCAAGCAACATAGAGTCTCTTGTAAGACCAAGGCCTTTAGTCCTTCTACTAAGCCATTATTTATGCTACATATGGATCTGTTTGGTCCAACTTTTGTGAGTAGTTTATTGCATAAAAAATATTGCTTGGTAGTAACTGATGATTATAGTAGATTTTCATGGGTTTTCTTTTTAAGAACTAAGGATGAAACTAGTGAGATCCTTAAAATCTTTATCAAAGAGATAGAAAACCTAGTGGATAAGAAAGTTAAGATAATCAGAAGTGATAATGGGACTGAATTTAAAAACCATGTGATGGATGAGTTCTGTAAAGAGAAAGGTATCAAGAGAGAATATAGTGTAGCAAGGACACCTCAACAAAATGGTGTAGCTGAAAGAAAGAATAGGACTCTTATTGAGGCTGCTAGAACAATGTTGGCAGATTCTAAGTTACCTACAACATTTTGGGCAGAAGCAGTTTCTACTGCTTGCTATGTACAAAATAGGGTATTAGTTGTCAAGCCTCACAATAAGACTCCTTATGAACTTTTTAGGGGTATTAAACCAGCTATAGGATTTATGAAGCCATTTGGATGTCATGTTACAATTCTTAATACCTTAGATAAGTTGGGCAAGTTTGATGGCAAAAGTGATGAAGGTTTCTTTGTTGGGTATTCTTTAAGTAGCAAAGCTTTTAGGGTATACAACATTAGAACCAGGAAAGTACAGGAAAACTTGCATGTTGGGTTTCTAGAGAATAAACCTATGTTGGAAGGGAATGGTCCAAAGTGGCTGTTTGATCTTGATTCTCTAACCCAATCCATGAATTATGTGCCAGTGGTTGCAGGGTTCTTTCACCATCTCATGCAGTTTCTTCCAATCCTAATATAAGAATTCACAAGGATCATCCAATTGATCATGTGATTGGTGA